>JANHGC010003507.1:58473-74352 GCA_027560395.1 Boaedon fuliginosus
GAGTGAGTTCCCAGGGCATGCAGATGCCCTAGGAGGAAAAAAAAAACAAGCGAAAACAGCCTGGTTTTTGGCCTCCTGAGGCCTCTGTAGCTCAGATTTTCGGCCTCCTATACTCAACATTCGGACTATAAGATGCACCCAAATTTTCACGCTTTTAGGGAGGAAAAAAGTGCATCTTATACTCCGAAAAATACAGTATCTGTAAAGGTGAAATATTTGATAAACCAGAGATTAACAACCGTTTTGGACATTTGGAATTTCAGGAGCCCTCATAAATGCCAGATTTCATGAGGGTTAATTATTTTCAAACTGTTACTATATTGGGCAAAACCAGTCCTAAAATTCCCACTTAGTAGGAGGCAAACTTTTATTTTTGCTTTCAGACGAAGACACACTTTTGAAATTGCTATTTGTTTTATTTCCCCCAGGATATTTCCTATATCCCAAGCTTAACTTAGTAGGGAAATGGGCAGAGCTCCCCAAGGCATGAGTTACCACTAGCCACATTTCTTTTCTAGGAATTTCAGAGGAATGTGGCATTTTGCAAATAAGTCTAATGCTTTACTTTACTTTTATCTGTACTTTACTTTGTTGCATGCCGGTTTCCATTTTTTAAAATATTAAAATTACTGGGACTCTGATCCTTAAATGAGCCACATTGGAGATCTTTGAAATAAACCTCCCTCTGGGCCATATATATCCAAAATCTAGGTTTTTGCATAAATGTAAAATAATTATCTCTTAAAATCTTTTAGCTATAAGAGAAATGGTTATTAGTATGTGAATGTTACAGATGGAACAAAATGGAAATAGATTATTATGCTTTAGATAAATATGAGGGTTTACCGTATTTCATAAAGTCTCTCTCAGGCCCAATCAGATATCCTTTCTTTCACCCATAATTTATGGAATTAAAATAATTTCAGGACCATACTTATGAACTCAATGCTTTCAGTTTATGAATTGTGCAATTCTCACATTCCTACTTGCCAGTAAATCCATTAATGTAAAGCTTCAAAACTACAGGGTTTATTTTACCATCAAAAGAACACTGAAACTAGTAAACATTTTCCAGTGCTTGCCCCTCTCCTCTCCTGTCCTGAACTGATTCCATTCTCATAATTAATATGTTTACATAGTAGATAAGACTATTGTATGCCTCTAGCTTGTTTTTTTTCCTTTTAAATGCAATTTCTATTCTTTTCTCATATGGAACATGATGCAACCTAAGTGCCAAAATTATGGAGTAAAACCTGGTCTAGACCAAAGCAATTAGCCTTTTGGGCAAAAGCCTTGTTTTCTGGCTTATCCCAAAAAATTCAGATATACTATTCAGTACTAATTCATAGTACTTCCATACCTTAGCTTTGGCTCTCTCAACTATCTAGTGTTAGATATTTAACATTCTTTCAGGAACTGCCAAAGAGTAACACACTTTCCCACCCACATTAATACTAATCTACAACTAGCCAAGATATGCATGTGTTGGTATTTCACCTTCTTTTAGAGAGAAAAAAGAAAAACAACAACAAAGAACCTTTACAGAAAAGATTGCTACAGAAAGGAAGAATAAAAATTAGCCTAGGTTTCAGCAGCTCCACTTGGAGAGGGCCATCGGCAATTGTATTTTGTGGAAATATATACTTATACATGGACAGGCAGAAAACATTTTGATTATCAATCCCAAGCATCAGAGTATTTGAAATAGCACTTAGCATGTATATTGACTAAATAGAAATCTAAAACTAATTCCTTTACATCAAGAAATAATTTACTAATTCCTTTACTCCTTTTACATCAAAAAATGTTAAAGAAATAAAAACAAGCATTTTAAAAAAGTTTTTATAAAACCAACATTGCTATATCTATATTATCTGTAAATTCTTAATTATCGCCACTATATACATTACGTTGCACATTATACACACATTCACTTCTAGGGGAAAAACATCCTTAAGCATCAGTAATCATTAAACAGTGTTTAAGAAAATGAACAAAAATGTGTTGCTTGTCATTTCAATGGCATATTCTACCAGTTATCAGTTGCTGTGCCATTCTTCTTTACTTTTCAGGCTAATTTAGTAGCCATATTTAGCATTCAGATGGGTTCTTCCATCACCACTTTGACCTGCTCAAGAGAGAAAAGAAAATAACATTTTTACATTTAACAGATTTTTTTTGCTACAGTGTTTTTAAAAATAATTTCCATTACTGTTGTTTCAATGATTTTACCTCAATGGCTTTTTAAATTTGTTCAAAATTTTATTTTTTATATAGTTTTAGCTTTAAATCCAGAGAATATTTTCTTAATGAATAGAATAAAGAGTTTTAAATGTATTAGCAAATAGATTAATTAGAAATTAATAGTTTACAAACACAAAAGATATTTGCAGGCTATTTGCCATTTGAAAAATGGAGCTAGGAAACCTAATAACTACCATGTTTCCCCCAAAATAAGACAGGGTCTTATTTTCTTTTGAACCCCCAAAATTGGGCCTCGCCTTATTTTTGGGTGTGTGTGTTATTCCTCCCCCCCCCCTGCAAAAGCAGACTTCAATCGTTGTTGTTGGTGGGACATTGCAACCATCGGAGCTAGCGAGTCTAACCACGAGCGAGGCTGTGGCGGCAGGACACATTCGTCAGCAGACCGCTCAACAGGCTGTCCTTCCTTTCCCCTGGATCTGGGGCAGAGGGGGAGAAGTGAGATCAGACCGCCAGTTCTGCAATGGGTTGCGTTGCTCTTGAATGATCAGTAACTGCGCTTCCCCATTGGCAGGCTTGCTTATGTAAAAGGGGCAGTGGAGAAGTCCCCAAAACATTGCAGCAGCAGCAGCGCATGCATGGCCAAAATTTCTACGGGCAGGCGCTTGCAACTTGCCTTTGTGGCGTGCCTGTGTTTGCTGATGCTGGTGCAGTGAAAGGAGAAGTCCCGTAGGCAGAGGCTGGATGGGGCTGTGAGGGAAGCGGAACCAGGGGAGGGGGTCATTTGGAACCACGCTGTATACCCCCCCTCCCCTGTCTTTGCCTCCCCCGATCTTTCACCCACCTGACTGAAGGAGAAGAGAAAGAGCAAAGCCCGATCGCCTTGGATCTGCTCACGCTCAATTCAGGCACTGTTATTGTTCCCAGCTGGCCCCCTCTGCTCCAGATCCGGGGAAAGGAAGGATTGCTCAGTTGATCTGCGGGTCCCAATTAAGGGTTCCAGCTGCCATTAGCTGACCTTGGGAAGGGAAGGGCTGTCTCCTGTGCTTATGCCAACCCCGTTCACTTGGCCTTATTTTTTTTGGGGGGGGGGGGGAAGCTATATTTAGGTTCACTCCAAAAATTGGGCTAGGGCTTATTTTAAGGACATGTTCTATTTAGGGGGAAGCACAGTATATGTATGTATGTGCACATCTTATAACAGTGTGTGATTACCAAAATTCACTTCTGCCTGTTATATTCAGAGATGGAACACTGATTTTGTCAATACTTCACATAATTCCATTCTGAACATCAAATACCTCCGAGACCACCTCCTGCCACCAACTGCCTCCCAGCGTCCCATGAGGTCGCACAGGGTGGGCCTCCTCCGGATACCATTGGCCAGGCATTGTCGCCTGTTGACTTCATGGAGGAGGGCCTTTCCGCAGCAGCCCCAGCCCTCTGGAATGATCTACCTCCGGAGCTCAGAGTGTCCCAGACTTGAGACTCTTCTGCTGAGCATTGAAGACCTGGCTCTTCCGGCAGGCCAGATTAGTGTGGCCCACCAAATCTTAGTAATTTTAAGGGGATTTTTAATGTTTTAAATGTTTTAGATAGTTATATAGATGTTTTAATGTTTTTTGTCTTATTATTGTTTTGAGCTGCCCTGAGCCCTACGGGATTGGGCGGACTACAAATTTGAATAAAATAAATAAATAAATAAAATAAATAGGGTTTGGAACCTCTGCCCTCTAGAACCAACTGCCCCCAGACATTCGGATCGTCCCCGACCTGCTGGCCTTCCGCCGAGCTATTAAGACCTGGCTATGCCAACAGGTTTGGGGCTAATGATTCCAGAAAGGGTTTTAATATTATTTATAGATTGTTCCTTAATTTTAACTGCGGTGTTTTGTTTATTGTTTTAATTGTTGTAAGACACCCGGAGTCCTATGGGAGTTGGGCGGCCTATAAAATTAATAAATAAATAAATACATAAATAAAGTTAGTTCACTTTGGTTAGCCAGCCAACTTTGTGATTAAATGGATCTAGAACACCTGTCTCTAAGTTTTCTTTGTTCATATTTTGTCAGCTCATGTTTCACAATTATTCTGAGTGCCCCTTTACCTTCAGGTGGTACCCATACACAGTAATCTGGATCATCTTCTGGATAGTTTGAGGATGATGAATGTTGAATCTGTAGGACAGAAATAATTTGCTTTTTGTAAACCTATGCCAGTATGTACAACTCTCATTGCACTGTGGGCACACCAGCCCTCGAATGGCAGACCAGGGATTATGCTGCAAAAAAGTTCAGAATCTCATTTTTAAAATGAGTGGGAGGCAAAATTTAAATTTAGTGCTCATTAAACAAATCAATAGAATAAATCTGTTAAATGTTAAATTCTGCTAATATAACTATTAGTTCTGCATAATTTAAATTCTTGTTACAGGTTAACACAGCCATTTATAATGATTCCCATCTCTTTGTAAAGCAATTGATTCCAAGGTTTAAAAGAAAGTATGGTAACCAAAAACAAAACCACCTCAAACCACTCTGTCCTGTATACAGAGATGTATTCAAGTCTTGAATATTTGGCAGTAGCAAAATAAGACAGAGGTAGTGGAATGTTGCTGGCATGCTGTGTAACCAGTTGGATTTGGGTAGGGGAGAATAATAGATGGAACATAATTTCTATATTCTACAGCAGTGTTTCTCAACCTCAAAAAATTTAAGATGTTGGATTTCAACTCCCAGAATTCCCCAGCCAGCTGTGAGAGCTGAGGTCTACATATTTTAAAATTGGTGAAGTTGAGAATGAGTGAGCCTGAAGCCAGAATGTAAACTGGAGTCTCAAAGTCATATATCTGGCCAGCCATCACATGCCTAGAAATGAATTATGAATTGTGAGCAAAGTACTATTTTGTCAGACTGTACTCTGAGGCTTGCTTTACTGTACGAGGGATTTTTGTACCAAAATAAGGAAAAAACTAAACATTAGGTAGGTTTTTTTAATTGGGACTTAAATAGAAGAAAATGCTAACAATTGTTTAAATAATAGTTTCTACTGGAAGATTCCAGGAAAAGAATACAAAATTTGTCTCAAGACATTTTAAATAAAATAATTTGCAGACAGACCCCTCCCCCCCCAAAAAACACCATATTGTTATATCTGATGGTGTGCTAGAGAATAGTTTTATATTTTAGTCTATTTTTGCTTTGTGAAGGAGAAAAAAAAATGCAGTATCTCCTGACTCATGCAGTACTGGCTAACATTCAGTTAAGCACTACAGCAGATTTGCAAAGCAAGATTGACAGCAGATGGTAAAACAGCTGCACATAATTTCTCTATCATTAGTTCTACTGCACTACCAAGGATGATTAGGTGAGATATTTTAATCATTGCTGGTTCAATGAAAACCAAGTATTTGAATTATAATTCTTTCATATAAGCTGTTGTAATGTTTGTGAAGAAAGCTACTATTCCCCAAATATCAAGAAGTACCTCCTTTTGATAAGTAATATGCTACAGGATCAGGCTGAGACAAGGAGACAATTGTACTCAAATTCCCTTATCAAGCAATTCTTCTAATTCATAAGGGACAATCTCTCCCCCCATTCCCACCCCCAAACCTGGAAAGAGTATTAAGCATCTGTTATCTGTAATTATGGTCATGATTATCTGGATTGGATTGCACTGCCTCAGACCAAACTGGTGTGCAAATTGGGACTCACATATCTTGCTCAAGGAACAGTGACAACTGAGGCTATGAGGACTTTTACCCATCTTTGGGTTATGCACTGGTTGTGCACTGGATTGAAGTCGACTGGGTTACTGCAATGTGCTCTACAAGAGCCTCCATTTGAAGAGATTTCACAGCTAATGTAGGTGGTGCCTATTTTTTGGCACATAGAACACCGTGATTTGCACTGTCTATCAGAGTGCTTCCAGATACAATTCAAACTGCTGGTAGTCTCCTGGTTATGTTGATTGCTGTTGCTTTTTGTGATTCTCAACTGCTGTGGTTTTTATATTTTTCAATGTTTTTTTTATTATTATTATTTTAATGCTGTAAGCTGTCCAAAGTAATTTATGGACCACTATATAAATCTATGAAACAAACAAACAAACAAACAAACAAAAAGTTTTGTTCTTCCACCTCACCTTAGGTTTACTGCTTTCTTTCTGATGCTTTGGTTTTTCTGCTGGCATCGCAGATGCTAGTAAAATAAACAGTTGGAAAAATAAAGTTTATAATACCAGTTCTTCATTCTTTGGTTATTTTCAAAGTAAATAAATCCTTTCAACACACAGGAGTTGTTAAAGTAAAGCACTGTATCTCATCTGACAAAACAAAGAGTGCTGATATTGCAGAAATGTTTATATCAGTAGGACTGTCATACTGCCTTTGTAATATATCTTAGGTGAAATATTAACATTTCTAATACTTTGTCTGAAATATATTTTTCTAAGTTTCTTCCTCTTTAAATTTGTTTTGTTTCAATTGCTGTTATATGTGTATTGTTTAAAACTACTGTCACTGATAATTATTCTTCTTTTAGGTTTCTCTAATTTTTTTTTTTAAAAAAGGTAAAGTACTTACTTCTTCACCTATATGTATATTCCACTCCTACTGGAAATAGTTCAATACTAAAGCACCATATACTATTGTTTTTTCTCTTCATTCTTCTGAAAAGGGTCGAGTTTCTAAATTAATGCTTTTACAAGAGCTGAGCTTTTACAGAGATTAGCTGAGCACTCAAAACTCTGAGATATCTCTTGCAGGGTGAATAAAAGTTTCAGCAAGGCTCAGCAGGACTGGTTTGAGGCTCCTGATTTTTTCTGATAGCCCCTCAGGTGACTGGGAAACAACCTCAAGTGGCTGAGATTGATATGTATCAGAGATACATATGCCGCCTCGAGTTCCCCTTTGGGGTGAAGAGAGGCGGGGTACAAATCCAATAAATAAATAAATAAATAAATAGATCTGGAGGCTGAAAGTTCAGCCCAGGCCTAGGGACTGAAAGCTATCCTGTTTATTTTCATGCAAAATTTTGTAGTCACTGAATTCAAAATATTGTTTAAAATATTTTCCTTCATTTTGAATTAGAAAAAAGTGATCTTCTTAAGAGCCAACAACTATTTTTCCTCACCAGTTGTGAAATATATTTTGTTTCAGTATCAGTGAAATTACAATTTTTACCTGGTATTCATAACCCATTGATTGTTCAGAAACAAAGAGCTGGATAAAACAGCTTACCTTCTAGTTTTATCTGCAATTCATTCCCTGGGGAATTATGAGCTAACGGGCTTGTATGATTGCTTGAAGACTCAGACTGAGACTTAAGTCCTATAAAAATACAAATGTACCCCAGAAATTTAGTTAATTAGGAATAGAAATAGGAACTTCTACACTTTTTCATTCCTTAAAAATAGTTTTATCTAATTAAAGCAGCTTTTCCACTATAGACAGATATCATATTGAAAAATAAAGCAAGAGATAAGAGCAATTCAGTGATCTCCAAATAAAAACGGAGCCTAAAAATGTAAAAAAGGTTGTATAAAAATATGAAACTTATGAATTTTTTTAAAAAGAAGGGGGCTGTCAAATAAGAATGAACATTGTCTTATTATGTACATATGCACAATATATGTACTGCATGTTTTGATTGTGATGAAGTTACCATCATGTTGCTTCTTCTGATAGCTCCTCTCTCTGGACACTGCTACACAAAGTGCACAAAAAAGCTAATGTATAACTCAAGCTGTTACAGACACTGCATCCTAGGCTGTCTGTGCAGAGCTGTGCTAGTTCTGAAAAAGATACTTTGTAACCAAGACCAACTCATGATATCAGTGTTACAATCTTTTTGGTGATAGGTTAAACTTCTATTTTTGCAGGCATTTTCTTTATTTTCTTTATATTGTTTTTACTATTGACTGATTTAAGTTTTTCCCCTATACCACTAATTAGGTAATGTTTTTGTATTAAATTTATAATTATGCTATTTTGTAACCACATTGGGTTGATGATACAGAATATAAAGTTTAAAATTAGAAATTTAAAAATATTCTGGGCAACATGAGAACCGTGCATGTTTTACATAGCTACTGCGCTGTAGTGGTCAATAAGAATTCTTAGTTCATGTGCCAAACTTTGGAGCTGATGGAGCCAATTCCTTCTGAATATTGAGAAATAATGGACTTTGCTGAAAAGAGACTTAGATAATGGAAATGTTGGCTAATACGGATACACATGGAAGATGGCAGCCCAGTGAGATGTGCTCCAATGGGGGCAGGCACTACATGGCTTCAATCACTTCACAATGTCACTCTCAACTATGGTTTCAGTGCTGCCACCTGTGCAAAGTTGGATGTCACCAACTTTGACTTTATACCTCCCCCTGATTGCTACCACAGAAGAAGGAAGGAGATATACCTCATGTGTTTTGATAATCAACCCCTCCCTCCTATTTGCCTGGGCATCCTTTTTATCCTATTAGTCCATTAAATTGAAAACATACTGTGTTAAGGAAACCAGAAGTAAAATACAATTGCTAATAAAATGACGAAATCTTCATATTCATTTTATTAAGTTTCAACTAATTAAAAGATGTGCAAGTTGAATGAATATTGAAAAAACAGCATAAGTAATTATCATTAAGGAATTCCATACTTTGCTTTCTGGGTGAATAAGAACTGGAGAGGAGATTCCCTTCTTTAATCATTTCCATCTTTGTGTTCTGTGAGCTTTGATTTACACTGCTGTTCACATCATCTTCCTCCTCTTCTTCCTCCTCTTCCTCTTCTTCTGGCCCCTCATCTTTCATCTTTAATAGGTTTACTGGTATATCTGGACGTTTTATGGGCAGCTTCTATATTGTAAACAGAAATTACAGTAAAGGTTGTTTTTCAACTGACATTGAGAAATAAGGAAAATGGGAAAAGGTGCATTAAAGGCTGACCTTATACGTATGTCTAGGAATAAGAAGTTAATTATCTAATGTTTATTTCAGAAAATATATAGTTCTCATAATAAACATGTCAGATGCAAATTCTGAAACCCCCTGGCAACTTTTCCCAATACTGTCACAGTATTGTGTACTTGGAAAAGTTTTACAGTGCAAAATTAAAACCCACCACCTTTTCTTCTTCTTACTTACCCCTACGGTCCCTGTTTTTAGTCTGAATTTGCTTCCCCCTTTCATGGCACCAAATAGGGGTAAAGTTAGCTTTTTGGGCTTATTTTGAGATTCCAGATCTTGATTCTGAAGACTATGGAAAATAAATAAATTTTAAAAATGAAATATATCAAAAAGTTAACATCAGATATTGAAGGGTAAAGTTTATTCATACGGATAACTACAAACAGACTCCTATACAACTCTACTTGGGCTGACTTCATGCAATATAGGTTTATATGACTGATGGGAACCCAATGCAGACAATCAAGACCGGTTCACACAAGAGCACATTTCTTATCTCAAGCATGAACTTGTGTGCCTTTTGCAATTGCTTAGGGGTTATTACATATTACAGTGGTGCCCATACTACCCACAATTAATTCAAACCATAATTTAAATTGAACCCAGAATATTTTAAGTTCAAATATAACCTGTGTTCTATTGCAAGTGCACTGAATGGTTAAAGTACAGTATATTACATATTTAAAATAAAAGGAAAAGTCAAAGTGATTAGTGCTCTGTAATCAGACTCACTGAGACTTCAGCTCTGGCATGGATGCAGGGGTAACAATCTTAATTAATCCTTTCAATCGCTGCTGTTCCTTCCTCAGTTCAAAGGTTCTCAAATGAAGTTTTTTACGTGTCACACTGTCTACGGAACACCCTGACTTGATTTCTGTCATGAATTCATCCAATGAATCCTGAGTTGCTGAATGGGACTGTGCTATGGGAAATTATATATTAAAACATATATGTGAAATACAGATTTGAATATATTTGTAAATAAATAAATAATACAGAGAATATCTGCAAAAGCCTATAGTGTTTCAATGCATTTTTGTATCCAATTATTGTTATAACAGTTTTTGTGGCAATATTCTCCCTTCTCCTTCCCATTTAAAATTAAACAATATTGATTTATTTAATAAAATTACTATTTTTTAAACAAAGGAAATTCTAAAACCAACCTGTCCTATGTAAAAACAAACGTTTTATGCTTTGTAAAGTTACAGTACACGTTCAACTTTAAATCTAATGTAGATAAGCATGTTATGGCTTATATTTCACAAAACCTAATAAGATAATGGTTAGCTATATCTCCATTTTGATTTACCCAAAAACTGAAACAACAAGTCATATTTAAGACTGATTACCGAAATGGATCTCTTAATCTCACTGTCATAGGACTGTACCTTCTTTCAAAAGAAATGTACTTTAATCCAATTTCTATTCCTATTTTAAAATATATTTTGAATCTGTAAAAATATGAATATATAGTTATATATAAAAGCAAGCAATATTACTAACTTCAATAATGTTGATATATTTTGATCTGCATTGTCCTCTATAGACTATCTTATTTAAATTTTTAAAAAGTGTTATAAAAATCTAAGAATTCTCACACCAGTAAGAGAACCTTCCTCTCAGAAAATAAGAGAATGCGTGTCCTGATTCAGGGATTTCAATTTTCTTTGAAAACAGGATTATTTCAAATATTCAATGCCCACACTTAATATATAGCAACAGGTCAACAGTCTGTCATAGTATGTACAAGCTGTGGAAGTCTGGATGGGGCCAAACAGCCTTTAGGTCAACCCAAGTAATAGTGAATGAGTGTAAATTTGGAGATATTTAGCCTGGGAAATCCTTAGTTCTAGATGGGGTTATGCTAACTCAGACAGAAGCAATGGGAAATTTATGAGCTGTCCTAGACTTGTTGCTCCTGGAAGAATAGATGGCAGCTATGGCTAAGACAGCCTTTACACAAATTCACCTTATGCAACAGCTGCACCACTTCTGGATCAGAGGATCCTATTCATAATTACTCATGCTATAGTTACTTATAGACTCGACTATTCTGGGGTTGCCTTTGAAGACTACATGGCAATGCAAGTAATTTGTGTCATAGTTCCTCTTCCTTCAGTCAGGAAGGAAGGTGTCAGTCTGAGTCCCTTACAAATGATATCTGATATTATAAATTTAAAAAAGTGCCTCAGCCCTTTTACCTAGATAATGGTCCCTGCATATATTTATCAAGGTCATCTTCCTTATTCTCTACAATCTAGCTCTAATTATCTCTGCCCATTCTATAAGAACTGATATGGCTGGCGTGCTCCACATCCCATTAATGAAACAATCTCACCACGTGAGATCCATGAAGCATGCTTTCTTTGTCAAAACACTTGACATATGGAACAGATCTCCCTCTACCTTGTGAGCCTTTAGAAAGGTTCCAGGGACCAAAAAAATATGACATGATGAAATCAATGATCTTTTTAATCTGGTTAATTATCTTTTTTTCTCTGGTCACTGCTGAGTCAGTTAAGTCTATGAAAATAAACTTATATTATTACAAATATAAGTTTGCCACCATCTCATTTCAAAAGTATTTGCCACCATCTCATTTCAAAGCAACTCTCAGCAGCTTATAATGTAAAAATAATACTTTTCATGATCCATGTGGCTAATGTCATTTAGGATTTACTCAATTTTAACTGTTTAGGAATCTGTGTAAGACAGCATGGACTCATATATACAATGATGATATATTCCTACGAGATTTTCCCAATTTTAATGGAAACTTATAGTCTTACTTGTCCTTGAAGATTTCAGCTTGTCTGCTATCTCAGAGAGCTCTCTCTCAGCTGCATGTAGTTTCACAACCTATAAATAGATAAGATACCATTGGTAAGTCAGACCTCAGTGCTGATTTGTTTTATCTTTATTTTCAAAACTCATTTTTATATTTTTCTTCCAGAGTTAAATCTCTCTTCTCATACCTTTCTTTTTTTTTAACTATCTGTGTTCATTTTTATTCTGCTGTCCCATTTTTTCTTGCTTTTACTGTACATTTTTATAAGTAGTGTAAATCATTTTGAGATATTCAGAATAAGTTGTATGAAAATAGCTTTTCTTAATACATAAAATAATGCAGAAAAATATGCATCTATGATGTTATCACATTATTTTTCATTCAATAGTGATGAAACCTTCGTTCTGTACAAGGCAAATCTATGCATTTATTTAGGCGCCATGAAACTTTTTTTGTTTTAGTTTACCAAAGCAATTTTTAAAGTAATTTCATTAGTAAGTCTGCTTTTGTCGCTCAAGTTTTATGACAATATGATTTTAGTTTTAAGTATCTTAATTCTGTAGCACGTCAAGAGATTTTGAGGCATGAATGTTATTTGAATAAAACGATGTATATAATCATATATTCAAAGTATCTTAAGTTACACAACTTTTCTTAAGAAAAAAAATCACCTAATATACCCATAACTCTAGGCATGAATGGTATTTAAATAATTTTATCATTTCTTTTTCTAACAACAAGGCCAACAAAGCTGAATGGATCACTGGCTCAATTTGCTCTTACCAATGAATCGTATGTTTCTGGCTTTTCATCTATCTTTCCAGCTTTCTTCATTCTGTTGAGTCGTTTCTGTTCAATAACTCCTGTCCGATCAAGGAATATGTCATCATCACTATCATAGAAGTCTTCTTCTTCCCAATTCTTTGCTTTTCTTTTCCGGGACACTAAAGGAAAAAGTATTTATATTTTTATTTACATATCAAATTTTACACTATCTCACCTGCATGACTCTGGATAGTTTACAAATAATCTACAGATAAATTTGGAAATAAAATAGCGACAATGTAAGCAAAACATAAGCAAATGGAGGGCAGTAATCCATGCATATTATCATATCATTTCACACATTTCTTTTTAAAAAAGCATGTCATATAAGATCATATATAGAAAATAACCAATATAAGCAATATATTACTCTAATATCATAAATTGCCAAAAGATGGCAGTGCTAATATACTTATTTATTTATTTGTTTAGATTTATACCCTGCTTCTCTTCTCCGGTCAAGGGGAACTCGAAGTGGCTTACAACAATTAAAAACAGTACAATAAAACATCATTAAAAACACAATCATACACCAACCAATCATCATTCATCCAAGGGGGATATTAGCCTGCCAACAGAGCCAGGTCATAGTAGCTCTGCGGAAGGCCAACAGGTTCGGAATGGTTCTGATCTCCATGGGTAGTTGGTTCCAGAGGGCTGGTGCCGCCACAGAGAAGGCCTTAGCTCGAGGGCCCGCCAGCCGACATTGTTTAGCTGACGGGACCCGCAACAGGCCAATCCTGTGGGATCTTATTGGGCGCTGGGAGGCATGTGGTGGCAGAAGGCGGTCTCGAAGGTACTCTGCTCCTAAACCATGAAGGGCTTTAAAAGTTGTCACTAGCACCTTAAATTGCACCCGAAAGATCACTGGAAGCCAGTGCAGCTCGTGGAGAACAGGTGTTATATGGGTGCACTGAGGTACACCCTTAATCACTCCCGTGGCTGTATTCTGGACCAATTTAAGCTTCTGAGTGCTCTTAAAGGGCAGCCCCATATAGAGCGCATTACAGTAATCTAATCGAGAGGTGACAAGGGCATAAGAAGAGCTTCCTGGTCCAGGAAGTGGCACAGATGGATTTTCTCGATGGTGATCTATCCCCAACCTGTTCTTTCAGGTTTCCCAACAGTGCACTTATCTTCACTGGAACTGTGTCCATCTATCTTGTGGTTGTTTGTCCTCCTCTTCTCTTCCAGTTTAGCCAGAATTAGAACTCTTTCTGGAGAGCTAAATAATAGTATAATTTGTTTCTATTTGTGCTATTGATACACATTTTTTAAAAGTTCTACTGGTCACATTTCTGTTATTTATCTTGATGCTAGCTATATTAAGATTTCCTTCCAATTTCTAAGATTTCTTTTAATAGTTATTGTATATTTTGTCCATTGTACATGTTATATGTTATTATGTTTGATCTTGAACCATTAATACATTTTGATTGATTCATTAATTGTTAATAAAGATTTATGAGAAGGGCAAACCTGCAGATTTTTTAATCAGAATTGTTACTGTATGATGATGGGATTTTAATTTTGCTCTGTTGCTCTATAATTTATATAATACCCGAGTATAATGATACTGTGAAACTTTATACCATATATTTGTGTGAATGGACATATACAAAAGACTGATGACAAGATCCTGAAGGCAGAAACATTTATTCAATGAGATTTTCAAAATTAATATAAAAAATACATAGTTCTCATGAGAAAATGTGATTCCAAAAGGAACATTTTGAACCAATGGTGGAAAAGGGTGTGTGAGAAAGGGGCAAATATAGGATTAGCGAGGTGTGTACAGACTGGTCAAAACGTGTTGGAAGATAAACATTTGTATGGAGACTGCAGCTCCTTGGAGCAATCCCATAGAAAGAAGTACTGTACATAGTGGGCATCTTGTTTTGTTTCTTCTCAAACCTATCCAAGCCAGACTCGACACTGTGTGAATATATGCAATATATATAAGCAATCATAGTGAATATATGAGTAAATGGAGTTCCAGTTTGTAAGGACTATCATCCCGTTGAACAGCTCTCATGTTTTATTTTCATTTCTCTACTTTGTGTATTTTAGTAATCTCGTACAAAGAATGTCTATGGAGATTTTCAGTCACCTAGGTCATGGTTATCACAAAGCTGCTTTTTCAAGAGGCAACTGGACTTTCTGGGGGTTTTCTTATTTTTTTCTTTGAAGACATTTCCGTCACATAAAATTATGTGCTACACTGCCCCCAATAGGACTCTAGGTGGCAGCACCTGTCAGCGCTGCACCTGTGGCACCTGTAGGGGGAGATGTGGTCTCCTACCTATAGAAGGAGCATGCGTGCTCCTCCATTTTAGTTCTTTGCTGTAAACCTACTGTAAGCATGTAGTCTCATCTGAGACACTTTTTTTCCTTATCCCTTTTATTTTATATTAAACATTTATTCTGGAACCTGCTCGTATTCGGTGGCTTGTCCAAAGATCCTAACCTCAAATCCCATTTTAACAACGACAGGCCCACTTGGGATGGCCACACGTTCTGAGGGCTTCCTTGATGTGTTTTAGTTCTTTTTCTTTCCCATCTCTGCTGGTAGAAAAAAAGAAAAAACAAAACCCAGAAAGTCAAATTGCCTCTTGAAAAAGCACCTTTGGGCCTGGAGACAAAAACATATAAAGAAGAGTTGTAGGAATTGGATAGGGCCAGTCTAGAGAAAAGAAGGACTAGGGGTGACATGATAGCACTATTCCAGTATATGAGGGGCCGCCACCGAGAGGAAGGGTCAACCTATTTTCCAAAGCACCAGAAGGCAAGACCAGAAGCAACAGATGGAAAATAATCAAGGAAAGAAGCAAGCTAGAATTAAAGAGAAACTTCCTAACAGTGAGGGCAATTAACCAATAGAACAGTTTGCTTTCAGATATTGTGGGTGCTTCATCACTGGAGGTTTTTAAGAAGAGACTGAAGTGGTATAGAGTCTCTTCCTTGAGCAGGGGGTTGGACTAGAACAGTGGTTCTCAATTTTCCTAATGACGCGACACTTTAATACAGTTCCTCCTGTTGTGGTGACTCCCAACCATAAAATTATTTGGGACCACATATGGGAATATGTGTTTT
>JANHGC010003510.1:91366-102760 GCA_027560395.1 Boaedon fuliginosus
CCGGGGAAGGGCCTCCGCGCTTGACTCTCTTTGCAGATTCCCGGGATGGGATCGGGAGAGTTGGGGAAGCTGCCCTTGGGAAACTTGACTGCCAAACTCCGCCGGAGCCCTGCACGATCCCTATCTAGGGCAGAAGGAGGTGAAGCCGCCCCGGAGGGGTTGGCAGGTGGATCAAGGTGATCGGGGCGTTCAATTGCAGGGCTGGTGGATTTTGAGATCCACTGAAACGTTCAAACCGAGAAGAGGGAAAGCCACTCGCCCGGCTTGGGCTATATGGCATATACACTTATATTCATTCATTCGTTCATTCATTCATTTATCCATCCATCCTTGGGGAATTTTGACTCCCTTCACGATCGACACCCCGTGTGGGCTCCTGGCCTGTTAGAGGGACCGCTCGGTTGCAAACAGAGTTATTGCACAATTAATGTAATTTTATGGCATCTCCTCCTCCTCCCCCTCCCCCCCTGCGCAACAACCAATTAAGAGATTTTAGAAGAGAAAAGGGAGATAAAACTTAGAGACACATAGAAACTGCGCCCTCTAGCGTCCGTTTGGGAGCCTTCCGCGGGGAAGATACGCCGGTTGGTACTTAGGCAAAAAGGCGGAAAATATATATATATATTGCTAGCGGGGATTTCAAAGCCTTTGTCCGTAGAGAGAGAGAGACGTTTGGCCGTTTTTTATATCCCAAATAGGTGGAATGGTACAAAATTGGCATCTTTTCCTTTCAAGCAACGAAGGTATATATATCCATTGGCTTTGCAGGCAGGTACACATCACCTTCGTGGGTATCCATGAATTCCTGAACTGTATAATCACTGCATTTAAAAGAAGACCGAGGGCTCACTTTTATCAATTTTTTAAAAATGACAGTTTTAAACTAAAAAATAGTTACAGAATATATGACAGGCAACAAGGTATGAATAGAAGGCCTTCGAATAGAATGGCCTGTCGCTTGCAATGATATTGAACAGAAGCATAGCATGCTTCTGAATCTGAATATTTTTCCTGTTTTGGTTTCTGCAAATACAGCTTTTTTTTTTCCCCTGAAGGGAAAAGAAAAATAGGATACAAAATACAGCAGCAAAATACTGGAGGAGATGGTGTTATCTCGGTCCTTAATTCGGATCTAAAACATCAGTCTGATTTGATGAATAGGAAATGTATCCAGCCCTTCAAAAAACACCAGATGATGGAAAGGGGACATTCAGCAGCTCTAATGCTTATAATTTGTGATGCTTAAAGCAAGAAGTGGTTGATAATTAAGAACAGCTTTCTCATATTGGCCTTCCTTTGCTGGTATTTCCTGTTTTTCCAACTACATTTCTCTCAAGAGAAGAATAAAATATGGATATCTATTATTATTATTAGCAGCACATCTATTCTTTTGACTTTGTCAAATGCGGTTGGCTCAGAATATTTTTTACAGTTGCACCAGAAAATAGGTGTCATTTATATCACTGTAGAAATGTTAAATTCGTCCACAACGGGAGACAAGTTTTTTAAGGTAACTTAAAAACTCCCTTGTCTTAGAAAGTTGGCTCAGCAAGCAAACGACACCATTTTGAAAGAGTTTGGGTCCTGCCTGAAAAATACTTTACGTCAGCAGCACACTTGGCGATCATAGATGGACACGGATTCCGTGGCTGTGATCACAAGTAAAATTCACAGCCAGGAATGCTGTTTCAAGACTGAAACGCAGAATTTCTTGTTTGCAAAACAGGGAAGAGCTCAGCTCTTTGCTACTCGGTTCTCTGTACACCATTAAACTGCTTAAAATTTGGCGGGAAAGCACCCGAGAAGGATACAGGAAGTTATCCGGCGCAGAAGCTTACCTACCGCGGCTGATTTCCTACTGTGACCCAGGGATGCTGGTGGGCTTGTAATTGCAGGTGCTTCCCTCTGAATTGGAGGGGTAATTTCATTCTGTCACTGAAAAGCTGGCATTTCTAAAGAAAGGACCTGTGGTGGTTGAAGGAGGAGTGGTTGAATTGGGAAGAGAGGGGGATTACCCACGTTCCCTGTTCCTGAAACTTCACTAAGAACGCTGCCTTAAAGTGAACGCTGGTGATTCAGCCTTTGTTCTGCCTTTTTGAACATTAGTGAGGTGCCACCATCGGTAACGTTTTTTTGTGCGGTTTCCTTTCCTTGCTGCAGGCAAGAGAAAGTTGGAAATTGTCTGCCACGGGATAAGTATGACTCACGCAGACCTATTTTTATAGTAAATCTTGCTTGCCTTTCTCCTTCTGCCTTGCTGCAAGTTAGAAGTGTGATACCTGACGGACACGTAGTCCTGAGGAGAAGATAGGTCTGTTTTCCATCAGTCAAATTTGTAAAAACAACTTGGTCTGGGTAGATATTTGGAAGCCCTCCCCACCCACCACGCAGCCGAATGGATTTGACATTATTTCATGCCTGAGGGCATGAAGCACAGATTCCTATGGCCCTGGATTCACTTGTTCAGCAAACTAATTTAGCATTTATGCAAAGCAGTAAGTTGGCTTTAAATGCAGAAATTTTGTATTATAAATGTGGTGTGTGTGTGTGTATTCATACATATATATGTATATATGTATATGTCTAAATAAGCATTTAAAGAGGGGTGTCTGTCTGTGTGGAACTATAGTTATGTTTTGGATTGTGTTGATAGAATTATTACTGTTGGTCTTCAGGAAAATTCAGTCGGAATTCATACAGAGCAGAGGATGGAACACAATCCTTAAATTACAATTGACAAATTGCTATAAGGATTCCTCAGATGGTATGTGTGCATGTGTGCCTTTATTTAAAAAAAAACTATAAAGGAAAGGGCTGCATTCAGTTTGATTCCTGAATAATAATGTTAGCAAAAGCTTCGAAGTAGAAGCCTATTTAGTAACAGTAGGATAGATTTCCAAATAACACACACAAGACTGTTATTTGGGGCTTTGCTTTATTTTTAGAATTCAGCTCTGTATATATATATATATATATATATATATATAGAGAGAGAGAGAGAGAGAGACCATCCTCACCAGGAAGTTCTATTGATTAACTACCCAATCAGCTTCTTAGTGCCAATTTCTATTACGAGACAATGATCTTTGTGTGTGTCTGTGGGTGTGGATCTCTGTGTGTGAGAGAGAAACACGGAAGGATGCTATTTGCAGGGACCAGATCACTACAAGACGCTTCATTTGTCAGCAGTCGCTAATTAGAATGGGAAGTTGATTGTTTTGCACAGTTAATTGCATCTGGGATATTGTTGGGGGGTATCAGCGGGTGTCAGCAGGTATATGTAAACAAGGATTTGTGTGAGATTAAATAGCAGTCCTCCGAATGCCCCCAAGGGGACAGCTAGGCTGTAGAAGCACTGGTAAAGGGTTAAAATATTATAGGTGTGATGAGCTGTCAGTAATAAAGGACACTCTAGGTCTCTGTGTGCCAGAACTCCATTGAAGGTTGTTAGCATAATACATTCCTGCCACCCCAGTGGATTCCAGTCACCTTTCCTTAAGTCTGAGAGATGAGATTCTAAAGGATCCCTTTAGTTTCATACAATAGATTGTGTGATCACGTGATAAGCAAAGGTTATAATGCTAGAGAGAATTTAGCAAAATAGTCCTCTGCCAGTTTTTAACACTTGTGTTAGAACTGATCAGATATGAAACAGAAGAGGGGGAAAAAAACCTGGAAGAAAATCCTCCTATATCCTTCTTTATCACCCTAGATGCTTAAACTTGAAAGTTTTGATTTTAAGAAAGCTCAGGTCGAAATCTCCATCTCTCCGTTGTAAATGTTTGGATGGCCTTGACATAAAATTCAGTTCCACGGAAATGCATTTAGGATGGAAGTGAAAATACTCAAGTTCATTCTACGTTCAAGTGATTATCTCATCATGCTCTTATTTAACGAAGATCTGCATCTCTCGAGTTGCAGCCTGCAAGTGCAGCATGAGGTGCATTCTGCTGTTATTAAAAATCCTCATGATCCTTGCCATATGATCTCCAAGCCAATATCTTTCGCTCTGTCAACGAGAGCTCGTTAATGAGATACTGCCGACTGCTAAGCTAGGCTGCCTTAGCTCTTGCCAAACGGTGACATTTTTAATACATTAATAATATGTCTGAAACGTAATGGAAAACTATTAATCACACCCTGGACAAGTGCCAGAAATTTAAGCTGTAATTGGCTGCTTCTTGTCAAGCATGCCAGTTGCATGTTCTGATACTTGAATCACCTGCACAAAGGTTTCAACTTTTCTCTTGTCATCTTGTTGAATGGGATCAATGTTATACGCTATAATTCTGTGTAATTACCATAATCATGACTTCTTACTTGCTTCAACAGTAATTCATTATCTATACTCTAGAATATTTGCATCAATGTTGAATTTTAGTGCAAATCTTCTGCCATCTTGATCGTTGCTTTCATGTGTTTGCAACCTGATACGAGTCCCCAGTTATTTTATTGCAGGTTGTTAAAATATATACTTCTCAGAAGTTAAGCTGTATTGGAAGGAATTGGATTTAATACCGCTATTAAATGGCGCAGAAATGTATAACTTCTTCGGAATTCATGAGATGCTGTTCTTGGCCATTCGTTAACATATTGTACAAGGCAGGGAACTATTTATTTCTATTTATAAATTTAAAATGCGAGCTTTCAGTCCAAGTACTCATTTGAAAGGAACCAAATCCTGTTTCAGATAGTGACATACGTACGTTGGTGATCAGGAGGTAAGATAAAAATGGTAAAAAAACAAAGAAATACCTTGAAGCAGATGCCAAGGTTTTAAAAAAGTACCTTTCAGCTCTGTCAAATCCTAAATTTGCTACCTAAGCTGGAGTGTGGCTTACCTCATTCCTGAAAAGAAGCTGAACTTTCTAACAGAACACTGGTTTGTGAAATAAATAGGAAACTCCATGTGTCCATAAGGCAATTATTGTAATTTGCTATGGAAACATTATTCAGCCATCTGTTGGCATCGCATCAGAACTAGAGCTAGCTTCAGATGCAAGATAATGTTATTATGTGAATAAAAGGAACTTCTTTACAGATTCGCTTTGCATGCCAGATTCTCTCTGCCTGAAAGTAGGCATTTTTTGGCACAAGCTTATTACGCTGCACAGGTCACCAAAATGCGGTGTTCTTTTTATTCATGTGATATCCTAAAATCATTTTCTTAAACCCATCAGATTCCAAATAGGAAAAAAATATTGGTTTGGGGGAAGCAGCTCAATTGCTTCCAGATGTTTTCTGCCATGTGTAGGAATTTAGTAAGAAATTAGTGTGATTCCTTAAAACGTTAAGTTAGAAATATAGTACCGGTAATTCGACTGCACGCTTACTTTTCAGTGATTGTGTGGAAAGGGCTTATCCTTAAATAATTACTAAGATAATACTTAGTAAATATTGCAGGTTAAAGCAGATAAAAAAACCAGGATGCTGCAATACTTTTTGTCAAATGTTTTTGTTCAAATTAGTTCTAGATTGATATAACCAAAATCTGTTATATTCTGGGGATCTGTTATTTCACAAATTGTTAAGATCTTTAATATATTTCTCATAATTTAAGTGGCGTAGTTATTAACTCAAACAAATGTGCACAAATGCATTGCACACAGAAGGAGAGAGAGAGAGAGAGAGAGAACCCCTGTAGGCAGTTCTTTTATCACAACTTAATTAAAATCTGGTTAGAGAGGAAACTGTTGAGGTTGGATTGAGCCTGAGGGCTGCCAAGAAGCCATGCCTTGTGTTTAAATGCCTCGCAGAATTGACAGAGGTCAGTGTGAGAATTTCTTTGATGCGCCTTTTCTATCACTTAAATTATTGCCCAGCATTTTTACCTCCTGCTCCAGTGAACACAGAGGGTAGATTGAGAAGATGGCTTTCTCCTGTGGAAATTGACACACAAAGGGACTTTAAAATAACAACAACAGCCAGTCTATAGAAGGAATTATTATTATCAGCTGCAAATGCGCCAACTGTTATCTTTGTCATTAAACACAATTAAAGGAAAGCAGAGCTCTTCCAGTGCTAATGAGAAAAAAAATCCAAAGAGACAGAAGCGGGCTCATCAGATCCCTTATTAAGTTAACAAAGGCTGAGATGTGTAACAGATATTTTGAGCTCTCTGAGGTCTTCATTTGAAGAGATGAAAAGCATGCAAGTTGTTGTCAGTCCTTTGTCATTGTAATAAAGAATTTTTTGACACCTTGGGTAGACTGGGGATTGTATCTCCGATTTGGCTATGAAATATGTGACTGGTTTGAGTGCTGTTTCTGGGCTCAGGTTTTGACAAGAGAAAATTAATGTTCTTGAGATAGGTAGGTGGATGGATGGGTGGGTGGATGGATGAAAATGAGACTGGAGTTCAATCTCTCATGCCGAAATAATTTTGGTGATGAGCGATTTAGACATTTGATTTATTTTAGCAAAGTTCCTCCCGTAAAGGTTACTCCGTTTTGTTGCTGTTTTTTTTTTTTCAATTTACCTTGTATTGAGCAAGGCCCTCAAAATGTCAACATTTCAAATATTTTCTATTGCATTGATCCTGGAACGGTAACTCTTACTTTTATTGTTTCTAAAAGGGTGCTGGTGCCAGAAGAAAAGAATGATTGATGGCAGACAGACTGTAAACACTCATCATTTTGGTCCATCGGCTGATTCATCAGTTTGGCAGGCTGTTCCTCATGAGCCAGAGGATCGCTCGGGATTATTGATGGTGCAGCTGTGGCCTGGCGACACTGCTGAATTGTTACCTGGTTTTGGACATTATTGGCATAAGTGATTAAAAGTCCTGAAACACCTGGGAATGTAACAAGCATCCTTCACTTGGCTTTGAACGACGTCTAATAATAATAATAATACGCTTGGCTTCCACCAAAGTTTCCAAAATTAAAAACACAGTTATTGTAACATAAGCTCTTCTCTTCTTTGGGGACATACTTTGCAATAACGTTGCCTCTCTCCATATATATTTATGTATAATAAAGACTGCAACTTAGTTCCATCTTGGTGATTGCTGTCAAGGCCCTCGAAAAGGATTTAGAGATGTATTTGTCAAGATTCCTGTCTCTCCATGCCCTATGGGTGACGGTGTCTTCGGTAATGCAACATTATCCTTCAGTTTGGGGACATTATGATGTGTGCAAGACCCAGATTTATATGGATGAAGACAAGATTTGGGATTATACAGCCTGTCAGCCTGAAGCCATAGATATGATGAAACACGTAAAAGTAAACCTGGATCCACCTAATATAACATGTGGAAATCCACCAGAGACCTTCTGCGGAATGGTAAGGCAAAAAGTATAAATCTTACCTTTAAGCATAGAGCATAGATCTCTCCGAGAAGCGGAATAATGTCTGTCTACTGCATCAAGACCAATATCTTTAGTTGAGGACTGGCCAGCCTTGTTTGTCATGGGACTGAAAAATGTCCAGCAGAGAGAAAGCATTAGAAGTTTTTAAAGCTGAAGGGTTAAGTAGTCCACTTAAGTTTACTTGAATGAAGGAAAGCGGTTCTTGAGTCAGTGGTATTCCTTTACTGCTTTTTTTTAGGTCTCAGAAAGCCCTGCATAGATTCATAAGAACCCCCACAAAGGTTATTAATTTTTTAAATTTTGATTAGTTGGAAAGGGAAAGTATCCGTTGCCCCTGTAATAATCCTACGAAGTGTATAGAATTAATCAACTTAATGTTACTTAACATTTAACTTAAATCTGTTTAGTTGGTGTTGTGGCCTATATAATTGTAAAAGTTTTGACTTGGCTCCAAAAGCCTTGTTATTAAATGGGATGATGAATTTGTTTTGGTATTTTTCAGCTTTTTAAAGATTAAGCCATAAATGATTATATTTTTGGGGGGATTTCTGTACTTTGACAGGTAATGTTTCATATTAAGACAATGGCTTCTGCAGGATTTGCGTGACTCTTAGGAAAATAATCCAGCAACCTGTAAGCTATAACAGTTGGGGTTTTTCAGAGCTGATTAAAATGTACCCTTTTTTCCTTAAATATACAGTATTTGATTATGTGTTCCTGTTGTTTTCTTTCTAACTGCAAAGTATGATTCTCTGACATGAGCTGAATATTGCATACTGAATGGAGGATGGCTGTCTAATTTGGGTGATCCTTCAGACAGAATAAATAGGGGGGAAAGTGACAGATTCAGTCAAAAAGCCTGGGCACCGTCCAGCATTCATATCTTGTCAAACCAAGATTGACAAGTCCAGCTGAAACCAGTCCTGGAGATTTCATTTCCTCATAAAAAGTATGCAGGTGGCATTTCGTACACGTATGCGTGCATTTTTGCATTTGTGTTTTATACAACTTGTAGAAGCTATTCAAAGAACAAGACTAAGTCAATCCCTCCCACATTCCCCATCTATCCCTATTTAAAACGAATAATGTTTAAAAATGAGGTGGCCCTGTATAGAGGTGAAACGTTCTCGCACTCAAAACAACTCATGCTTGCACACAAAAACATACGAATTCATGCACGCATTTTCCTCCCCTCTTGCCAGCAGTACTCAAAGAAGAAGAAATAAACTTCAGGATAGTGATTTTGTGAGGAGGAGAATTTGCACTGTGAAGGAAAGGAAAGAGAAATCCATGAACAAAACTGGATAGAGAAGAAGTCAAGGGCAGAACTAGCCAGATAAGGGAAAGCCTCATGTTGACATTATAAAAAAGGGTAAACATTCAGGGGCAACAGGGATGAGCCTCACCATCTCTAAGTTACTCGTTTTGGGGCACAGTTGAGTAACTAAATCTGTAGTCTTTTGCATCTCCTGCCCATTCTTGTTCTTTCAACAAGTTTTCAATTCTCGGTAGACCTAAGAAGAACCCAACAGGATTATTAGGGTTTGACCCTATTATTAGGGGTTGGGTCATTTCATTTCTGTGTAGGGAGGGTAATGTAGTGATTTAAAATAAACATCACTTTCATGTGAGATTTATGACTTGACATCTGCAAAATTATTCTTGCTTCAGGACTGGGCTCTCAAAATTCAGAAGCTAAAAGAACGAATGGAGGGGTAATCCAGATGTGCTCCTTAATTTATGTGCAATTGGCAGTTCAGACGGTCATTTAACACCTGCCATCTTGAAGCAGATAATAATTAATTTTATAAACTATTTTCATAAGGACTATGTACGCTTTTTAAACTACTTCAGTGTTAAACCCCTGGTACCTCAAAATCTTAGGACAAAAGCAGAGGGAATGGACAGAAGAGGGAATGGAATTGCATGGATTAATGCTGTAAAGATTGATTGCTCATAACACGTACATCAATTTTGACTCAACCTATACGCTGTCATCTTCTGAGAGCAGAGTAGCGCTCTTCATTCAGAAGCCTCGTTGAGATGAGTAAGATTTCCGCAAGAGTGATGCTAGACCCGGCACTTAGTCATTTCGTTTGGAACAGGCAGCAGAACAGCCTACTGGATTGTACCCATGTGTGACCCACTATATTTAAATTATGGCATACACTTATGACATGGGGAATCGGCTTTTCTGGAGAACGGTTGGAATTTGCCTTTTTGTAGAAAGACTGGTTCATAAGTAGAACATAAATGCTCTGCAGGTCTCTAGGTTAAAAAGCTATCAGCCGGTGTCAATAATACTGATCTATATAAAAATTACAGTCTGATTCGAGGTAAGGAAACTTTACCCAAGCTGTTTGATCTGGTAGAAAGGAATGGGATCTATTTAATTTTGGACACCTGAACTTTTTAGGAATAGTTTCGTACTGTTAATGAAAGGCCAACATGGAACTTTCCCAAGTTTTTTTTTTAAATAGTATAAAGTATTGCAAATCACATCAATTAAACAATTTAGATACGATAGATTGCATTTTCTTTAAAATATGCCTGAAATCCTCCTGATCGGTTGCCTCCTTCGTTAGGGTTCTTTGGTACCCGTGTCTTCCAAAAGCAGAATTGTATTATTCCCAAGTTGCACGTCAACAGGAAGAATGAACTAGGGTCGTTAATGTAACATGTATGGAGACGGGCATCTCTTTGTTTCTCGAGTTGCCAATTATATTTTTGAGTGCAATGGCTTTAAAAAGTGTGAAATGTGTGAATTGCAATCTACATTTATGATCTTGGTATATTTAGTTAAGCCTGTGTGACAAAGAGGTTAGGGAATTCATTCAGCAAATATTGCCTGGAAAGGCAAGTACTTTAGCAAGATCCCTACTGTGTTGCCTACTCAGCTATATTATTTAAGGATAGAAATTTTGTTCTCCTGAGTTCTGTATGTATTTATAAGCTAGGGTGATACATACAGGCAAGTTTTCACTATATGAGATCATTCTAGCCCACGGCTAGCTGTAACTAGTATTTCTACCGGTATCTGCTTTGCAGGAAAACAGAATCCTAACTAAATTCCTGCTGTTCAAGAGTGGGCTTAAGTTAGACTTAACCTTCTAGGATAAAGCAAAGTATAAGGCAAATCCTGAAAGCACAAATATATTGATTTTGATAAAGACTGGAATTAAACAAAATAGGCTACTCAACCAAAGCTCTGATAATTTAAGATCCTAACGGGTTCTACTAAGATACTAGCAGATCTTCGAATTGGAAAAAAAATGCAGATGGGGGAAACTCTTCTTTAACCCTATCTACTGTATATTGAATGTTGGTGTTTGCATATATGGCATTTTTGTTGTTGTTTTCTGAGATACTTCTTTGAAAGGAAAGATACTATAGAGAAGAGACAGGGAGGCTGGCAGAGATAAAGAATAAACTGCTTCTATCTGCTAGCTGCCAATGTTAACCTGTAATTCACAAAAAGCAGAAAACTGAAATAATCTATATCTATAAAAGAGAGGGGTGGGTAGGTGGGTGCGTGTGTATGTCCTCAATAGGCTCTTCCGTGCCTGCATCAATCTTCCCCAAACTTGACATGCAGATCACTTACCCTCTGGAGACGAATACTGGGGAGTGGTCACACATGCCCCCCACGCCGTTGAGCCCCCTATAAATGTAGCTGAACTGCCCACCCCCTACCTACACTGACCAGCCAACCTCAAAAATTTCCTCTGGCGCTCCACAAGGGGCACCAGAGAGCAGTTACATGCAGCCCCTCTGTGTACTGCGGATGTCCTTCAAGCCTTCCCACTTCCTCCCGGCACAACAGGATGGTGGCGATCCTGCCTCAGCAGCACCATGCTGTAGAATTACCCAGGCAACGCCGGGTAAACAGCTAGTACACATAAAAAAGAAAAGGTGCTGTTCAGGCACCCACAAACCTTGGCTAACGTAAGTAGAGCAGCAAGGCAAGTTGCAATAGTTCCATTATCCCTTTTGTTCCCGGAAACTTCATAATGGAGACCTTGAAGGCACCTGTAGATGGACATATATGTTTGTGTGTGACTCTCGGAGCAGAAGTGCTGAGGGT
>JANHGC010003510.1:307255-318067 GCA_027560395.1 Boaedon fuliginosus
TGTTTGGCTGACAGGACCCTTAGCAAGCCAACTCTGTGGGATCTAACTGGGCGCTGGGAGGCATAAGGTAGCAGCAGTCTGATCTAATGGTATGGACAAGTATTCTTAGGGAGATATAGTCCCACAAATAACAAAGTTCTCTCTCTCTTGTGGAGGGTCTTAAAGGTGATAATTAGCACTTTGAATCACATCTGGAAACTGAGAGCCAGCGCAGTTTGTACAATAAAAGATGGGAAAACCTACAAATACAACAAACGGCATGCCACAACAACTTCTGAGGGCTCTTCAAGGACAGCCCCCTGTAAAACACATTGCAGTAATCCAAACAGGGAGTGACTAAGGTGTGAATGATTCTGAACAAGGAAGGCCTCCTGGTCCAATTGGCAAAGAATACAATTGGCATACAAGTTGGATCTGTACAAGGATGCTCCTTCACATAGCTGCCACTTACTCCTCTAGGAGGATCCTCAATTTGTATACCAATTCAGTCTGGAGAAATTTGTCTGTCCAGAATCCAAGATGAAATGTTATCTGGGTGGGAGTGGGGTGGGGGCTAAAATCCCAGAGTCACTCAGTCTTGCCAGAGATGAGTCAAAACTAGTCCTTCCGATCCAGATCCTTAAAGTCTGGAATCTTAAAGTCTCCAGGCACTCAGCCAGCATCATCACAATATCTCCTGACTGGCCTATGGTAGAGATATAAAATTGATTATACTGCATTCCACATGGATTGATAACATCCCCCAGAAATTTCATGTAGATGTTGAAAAGGACAGGTGAAAGCCTTGAGCCCTGAACTGCTCCATTTGTCAGGTAGCTATTGTTCAAGCTCTTCTTTCCCACTAACACTGAATGGAACTGGCTATGGAATAAATGAAGGGAAAAAAAAGGAAGAGGAATGAGAGTATTTAAGCCATGACTGAATCAGATTGTAATTAGACTCTTCTAAGGATACGTAAACTGAGTCCAATCATGTTACAGAAGTGATATTAAATAGTTCGAGTACTGTACTGTCCCAAAGTTTCATGGGGGGAAAAAAGAAATAATTGGTTTTATACACAACAAATTTCTTTAATTCCTAATGAGGAGTAGTATGCCACTCTTTAGAACATATAACACAGAGTTGGAAGGGACTTTGGAAGTCTCCTAGTCCAACCCCCTGCTCGAGCAGAAAACCCTATACTATTTCAGACCAATAGTTGTCCGGTGTCTTTTTGAAAGCCTCCAGTGATGGTGCACCCACAACTTCTAAAGGCAAGCTATTCCACTGATTGTTCTCACCATTAGGAAATTTCTCCTTAGTTCTAGGTTGCTTCCCTCCCTGGTTAGTTTCCATCAATTGTTTCTTATCTTGCCTTTTGGTACTTTGAAAATAGTTTAAACCTGTTGTTTTTGTAGAAGCACATACTCGTATACTCAGGATGCTCAAGTAGGGTGCACAATTTTAAAACAAATAATGTAATCACTAGCATTGTTTCAATCAACAGCAAATAGCCAATTGATACACACAAACCTACTCAGTCTTTACAGGTATGTGCTTGTTGGTCAGAGTGGGCAGGTGAATAGTGTACTGAGAATTAAAAGAGAAGGAGCAAGATGTTACCTGCAGAGGGAAAAGGTAGTGAAAGAATGTGAAATCCTAGCCCTGGGTAAAAAAAGTAATAGGAAGAGACTCAGAATAACCCCACTTTGATTTTGCATGGTATTGTATACACAGTATACAAGTATATAAGTCCTCAACTTACAACAGTTCATTTAGTGATCATTTGAAGTTACAACGGTACCAAAAAAAGTGACTTAAGACCATTTTTCACACTTACGATCGTTGCAGCATCCGTATGGTCATGTAATTTACATTTGGATGCTGGGCAACTGGTTTATATTTATGATGGTTGCAGTGTCCCGGGAACATGTGACCCCCTTTGTGATCATTTGGCAAGCAAAGTCAATGCGGAAGCCAGATTCACTAAACAATGGTGTTACTAATTTAACATCTGCAGTGATTCACTTAACAAATGTGACAAGAAAAGTCATAAAATGGGGGCCAAACTCACTTTACAAATTTCTCACTTAGCAACATAAAGTTTTGGCTCAATTGTGGTCATAACTGGAACTCGCTCCCTGTCGACGTTAGGACCATCTCTAGCCTCCCTGTATTTCGCAAGGCCGTCAAGCAAGCATGGCCCTGATCCCCCATATCTTCCCCCAGAGGTGATAGCTGGTGTGACTGGTTGAATGAATGTGTTTTATTGAATTATTGGATAGGACTGTATTTATTGTAACTGTTTGCCGCCTCGAGTTCCCCTTCTGGGTGAAGAGAGGCGGGGTATAAATCTAATAAATAAATAAATAATAATCTCACTCCCCCTGCCCTGGGGGCAGGGCTTGGGCAGCTCACCCGCCACCCTGGGGGTGGGGCTTGGCAGGAGGGCATTACGCATTCAATTTTTTCTAAAGGGGGCAGTGAACCAACGAAGTTTGAACAACACTGATATAGATCTTCCTTGTGTTAAAAAAATGGTGTTGCACATGGATGGAGTGAAAACCACTTGGTGTAAAGTTATTTTCTTTGGAATCTTACTGATGTTGCAAATATCTGGGCAAAAGATAAATAAGTAACAGAAGAGGAAACCGATTCTGTTTATCTAAAATAGGGGTGTCAAACTCAAGGCCTGCAGGCCGCATCCAGCCAGTGGAGTGCTTAAATCTTGCTGACAGGGCCAGCCTGGAAGCAGCAAAAGATTGGCTCTGCCACCAGAAACAGACCTCGGGGAGGGGGAGAGATAAGGAAAGTGGGGAAGGAAGAAGAAAAGAGAATTAAGAGGGAAGGAAAAATAAGAAAAGTAAGGAAGGAAGATTATAATGAGAGTGAGGGAGGGTCTCAGGAAAGTCCTGCCTTAGCACTTGGCCCCGACATGAATGACATTGAACTGGCCATGCCCACCATGGTCATGCCCACCCCTGGCCATGCCCCCTGGCCCTCTGAGGTAAAACACAACCCTGATGAGGCCCTCAGTGAAATCGAGATGGACACCCCTGATCTAAAACAATATGCTTAGTCTTCTGTCCCAAACGATTAAGTCAAGGAGAAAGGCTATGAAGGCTTATAGTCAAGGAGAAAGGCTATGGAGTTAAAAGTGATTATTTTAGTTCAGTTTTGATGGAAAAGACACAACCTCAGATATAAAATATCTCAGCTTTACGATGCAAAATACAGTTAGAAATACGCAGGAAACTGTTAGAAAGGACAACCGATCTTTAAAAAAAACAGATAAGAGAAACAAATCTTTACAAATTACCTGTCTTACACGGTGAGTCATTAAACAAGTAATTAACCAGTTTATTAATATATTCACATATTTACATATCATTACAAATTAAAGTACTGCCCCAGCTCACTGCACGAGAGCAGGGTCTGACACAGGGAAAATAAATAGGCATTGCAGGGAAATAAAGAAGCAGCAAGGCTCCAGCCTACTAAATCTTTGGTATTTGAAATATAGCAATGATGCAGCATTTCACTTACTCAACACAGGGCATTTAATGAAGACAAGAAAGAGCAGAGTCCTGACCTAAAACTTTATGCACTTATGGAGCTCCTTAACGGCTGGATTCTCCAGCCCCTTCCCTGGAAATGAGAAGGTTAATGTATGCAAAGGGATTCACCCCGGATCAGCCAGGCCCAACGCCCGCAGTCTGTCTCAAAATATTTCAAGCAGCAAAAGACAACCCGCCCATCCCTTTCCCTGGGTCACAGCACAAAGAAGGAAGGAAAGCTGAAGAAATGGGCAATTGTGACACCAAGGGACAAGCAAGTGAAGTTAAATTGCTGCCCGCCCTTTATCTGCCCCCCAAAAAGTCTGGCCAGATTTACGGTGAATACCAAGTGGCGTGTGTGTGTGTGTGTGTGGTTGTTTTTGTTTTTTTTACAGTGGTGAATGCAGAAGCTTTGTGAGAAAGTATAATGGAAGAGAGAGTTCCACCTGAGTTACAAAATATTACACCAATTTTGTAGCTTTCAAACTACCCTTCAAAATGTCTTAGTCAAACAACCCATTTCTCCAAATTTTTTACGTGAAGTTGATTCTTCCTTGCAAGACATATAAGCGATGATGGAACATCACGATGCGTTTCATTTTGCAAACTAAAGATAAACACTTTTCTCCACTAAAAAGAGGGAAATCTCCTGATCAAGCAGTTTTGCTAAGTTAAGGATCAGTCCACTTAGACAAAAAAAGTACCAAGGACATATTCCGAACTAACATTTCAGCACAGGACATTTCATTACATACAATTCTGGAACCAAATATAATGTCTCCAATAAATAATTTTGAACTTCTCCAGACCAAAAGCTTTATCTGCTAGCATTAAATTAGGAAGATAAAAGTCCAGAGAAGTTGAGACCATTCCTAACCCGTGCATCTTCCTCTTCCTCTTTATCACTATTAATTTAGCATTGTTTGATGATGGACTTGGATTAGTTTACAAGTGCTTATAGTTTATAATGTCTTTGCAGCTGTTCAAGAAGCAATAGGCAACCTTTCCATCAGAAGCAAGTGTGAAGGAAGAATCAAACCTGCATAATTATCTGATTATTTAAACGCTCCATACAAGCAGAGTGGAACCATTTTTTTTTTACAATTTATGTATAATTAAATAACTGGTTCATTTAACATCAAGATAAACCTCAGGGTCTGGGAAAGTCTGCCAGAGACTATTGATTACATCTGATCCAAAATCAAGCTCCTTTTCTGAATCAATAGAAGATAAAAGTTTTCTTGATTTGCATTTCTGATTGAAGTTCCACCCTTCTACCTTTTATAAAGGACGCACCAACTTCAGAGGAGTTTCCCTGGAAAATATGAAGATCGCCTAGGTAGGAATTTGCGTCTCCACAAATTCCAAAGTCATTGTATGAACTGTACCCAGTATTTTGTGAGCTTTTATGAGCTACTTGGGTATTTTCTGCTTAAGATATCAAGCTATGACTGCTCAATCTATTTTAAGAATAGTGTGTGTGTGTGTGTGTTTCAAAACTATGGGCTGGAACATAAATGCAACCTTTGAAGACTCTATTTTTGAAAACTATAGTGACCTTCTTAATTTATCCCAAAAGCTTAAAGCAATGGAAATCTCAGATGGAATATTATTTGTGGCAATGGCTTTCAACTCAGCCAAACTTTGAAAGCCAACAAAAGGGAGAAAAAGATTACATCTTTATGAAATCATTCAGCTCAGCTACAGAACGGAGCACAGGACACAGTATTATTCACCTGAATTATTTGTTTTCTATGTAATGCAATCATCTCAAGGACCTACAATGCCTTTTGCAAGACTATTAATCCTGTTGATCGACAATCGCAGCTACCATGAACATTACTAGAATTTTTAATAATGGCCGAGAGGTACAATCAAACTGTTCCCAAAGCTTTCTCTATAAATTTGTAGAAATTCTGTTAAATATGCAGATTTTAGCGTATCACCTGGGCTTGTGTATTAAAACCTAAAGTTTTGTATGGAATACCTTACATTAGGCAGTTTTTTTTAGATTAATTCTTTTTTCAAATATAACTGTGTAAGTCACAACCCCTTTTTTAAAAAAAAACTTGGTTCCATAAAATATCGTAATAAAAGACTCCAATAAACCAGTTAAAACATCCATGGCTTTAAACACCAAATTTGCTTGTATTCTTTCTCCCCTATCACCCACTAAATGGCATGCAAATCATATTGAATTTATGCTTCGTCCCCCCAAAAAAGTGTATTTAGAAATTGAAGGACTGGTGACGTGTGCGGTTATTGGCAAAGTTAATTAGCGCTGTAAGATATTTCAGGAGAAATAATATTGACCTCATGATTACCGGAATGCTCAGACATTTCCCACTGGAAGAAGTCATAAGTGACAACTGTCATCGGAGATTTCACTTAACAGGAAGTGAACTTCATAAACTGCTAGCCATACTTAATATTCACTGTAGATGGAATGAAATGAAGTGTTCTTAAATGAAGTCTGTTTTGAAATGATTTTCTTTTCTTTTTTCTTTTTCTTTTTTCCAGGAAGGTGAGGTTAGAGTTTGGGAGTGGTCCCCAGTGGTGGGAGGCTGTGAAGCAGCTTCTTTGCACCTCTCTGAGTGAGATATTCAAGCTGTCAGCACAAACGTCTTCAGGAATCCCAGCGTTGGGAATCTGGAAAGTTTCAGCAGACAGGAAGAGCTGCGGTGTCAAATACTTAATGAATAATGCTCTGCAGACACTTCAGCGGTGCTTTCATAGTCCCTGAAATTCATGATCGAAAGTACCAACTGGACCTGCCAGTCATTCGTCCTCTTCTACGTAGGTCGATGGAAACCAGCCCACCTAAATCAGAAAAAGAAGCATGGTTATTCAATTGGACTTCGTTTGACTCGAGATCATTTTGTGCGTGACCCTCCTTGCAAATAGCAAATGATTTGGGAAAGGATAAAAACTGCAACACACGAATTGTTGTGGCAGAACTTGTGCTGTTTCTTTGGAGAAATATACACTTAATCATCAATAGATGAGGTTCTCAGCCGATACACTTGTGAGAACCTTTTCAGAATGGAGATGGAAATGTATAGAACTAAATTCTATTCCATCTGCGATCAACAGGATAGTTTTACCTGTTAGCGTACTTTTCAACACAATCAAAACACAGCTGCGAGCCAATGTCTGTGGCCACTATGTTCCTTTCCCCCGTTGGCTAGATAGGAAGCAAGCATCTAATGAAGTGAGCTGTATCTCACAAAAGCTTATGGGTTTTAATAATATTTGTTAACTGGAAAGATCTCCTTTTGATATTTATTTTCTACTGAACAACAAAAGAATTCCTTTTGCTCCAATCCACTTTCCTATAGGATAGGGAAAAGAGAAGTAAAATGAGCCTCGGTGGCGCAGTGGTTAAATGCAGTACTGCAGTCTCTGCTGACTTGTTCAGCTGGTTGTCAGATCGAATCCCACCAGGGCTCAAGGTTGACTCGGCCTTCCATCCTTTCTAAGGTCGGTGAAATGAGGGCCCAGATTGTTTGGGGGGCAATAAGCTGACTCCGTAACTGCTTGAGGAGTGTTGTAAAGCTCTGATAAGCAGTACATAACATCTGAGTGCTATTGCTATCCATGTTGTAAGCCGCCCAGAGTCCTTTGGGAATTCGGCGGCATAAAAATGTAATAAATTAATAAATAAGTAATAAGTACTCAATCCCTTGGTGGAGCAATAGCTGAAATCTACCTTTCCCTTTCTGTTAAAGAAACATGGGCAGTAGGGGTGTCAGATCTTCCCACTTCACAATCGTTGTTACAAGAAAGAAATATGTGGTGCATCCTTTCCTCGTCCAGCTACTGCAACATCACTTGGATAAACTCCTCCACTTCTTTGGCTTCCACATCGGGAGGAAGGATTTTTGCTTATCATTTGGATGGATGGCAGATTGAGCAAAAAGCCTGTCATTTGAGATAACCCCTTCCTGAACTAGGCCTTCATTTGGAAGATGAGAACAAGAATCTAGTTCAGAAATGAAGTACAAACTATTCCAGGCCTTCCACAGAAGTTCCGATTCATTTCTTTTCAAAGGCGAAGGGAAAATATTCCTATGCTATCCTTTTGTTAATTTAAGCACGTAATTTATGGTTTGAAGAGATGAAACTCCTCTGAATTCAACATGGACATATTCAGGAACAGCTCCCTCATGCCTGAAGAGAAAACTTCTCCATCCGTGTGCGCTACCTGTTCTAACACATGCCAGCAAGACACGGACACTAACCTCACAATTGATACAAAAGCTAGGAGTGGAGGAAAGAGCCATGCAAATATAGATGCTCAGCATCACAAGACAAGATAAAAGCGACCTGCACATGGATTAGAGAACAAATGAAAGTATACAATGCCATCGAAAGGGTAAAAGAACTGAAATGGAAATGGGCTGGAAACATAGCAAGAAGAACTGACGGCAGGTGGATCAAGGAAGTCACAGAATGGATCCCACTTGATAAAAAGCTTCCACAAAAGAAACCTAAAACAAGATGGAGAGACGACATCGGCTACTATTGAAGGCCCAATTGGCAAAAGAAAGCTCAACTGGTTGGAAACATGCGGAAGAGGCCTTCATCCCCCAATGGATAGACCATGGTGATGATGATGATGATATTGTAGACACAAAGAACTAGACTATAACTGTAGTTTATAGTTAATCTAAATTTTAGCAAGAATGTTTCACATTTTCATGGGAAATTGCTAAACATTCAATTCCAATATACTTCATACCATATACCAGTGGTTCTCAACCTTCCTAATGCCACGACCCTTTAATACAGTTCCTCCTGTTGTGGTGACCCCAACCATAAAATTATTTGGGACCACATATGGGAATGTGTTTTCCAATGGTCTTAGGCGACCCCACTGAAAGGATCGTTCGACCCCCAAAGGGGTCCCGACCCCCAGGTTGAGAACCACTGCCCTGTACTATTCCAGACAAGTGGCTGCCCAGCCTCCAGTGCTGAAGCAGCCACAACTTCTGAAGGCAAGCCGTTCCCCTGGTTAATGGTTCTCACTGTCAGGAAGTTTCTCCTTAGCTCTAAGTTGCTTCTCTCCTTGTTTCCTTTCCATCCATCATTTCTGTCTTGCCTTCTGGTGCCTTGGAGAACGGGTTCTTTGTGGCACCCCTCAAATATTGGGACACTGCTATCATGGCACCCCCTGATCACCCCTAATCCTGGGATGCCTGAAGTTGGCTGAAGAAACAGTCGGAAACCCCTGGGGTGGGGGTGGGGGAGAGAAGCAGCTTAGGCTGCAGCGTGGAATCACTCTCACAAGTAGTCCTCGATCCACGATCATTCATTTAACAACTATTCAACGTTACGACGGAACTGAAAAAAAGTGAATTGCGATCAATCCTCACACTTATGACAGGTGCAATGATCCGGCAAATGGCTCGGCTTGCCCTTAACAACAGTTGCAACGTCCTGCAGTCCCAGGATCATCACCCTTCGCCAGCTTCCCAGCCAATTTCTGTCAAGAAAAGGTTAAACAGGGAGGCTGGCAGGGAAGTTTGGAAGCCACAGTCACATGATCCTCTCGCTTAGTGACTGCAGCGGGAAAAAAAAGGTCATAAAATTGGGTCTGGTCACATGACCCTTCACTCATGTTTTTAATAAAACAATCAATTAATAAATAAAACAATCAATTCCTTTTCCATAGGAAAAAAACTTCCTGGCGCCAAAGAACGGAGCTTCTTCATTACGTCCTATTAAAAGCATGCTGAGCACTCAAAGAGCCTTCTGTACAATCCAGTAACAAGCCTCTTGTGAGCAATGTAGTAAAAGCTGTTGAAGAGGCTTCCTAAGAAAAAGGACTTCAATTGACTAAAACCTTAGACCAGTCCTCAAAAAGGCCCACTGATTGATTGCTTCACTTCGGGCCAATTGTAGCGCCTATATTATTTAAAAAATAACAAATTCTATTTCTACAGGATGGGTCAATACAAAGCTCTCCAATAAACTTTATAAAGCAAAGAAAAAAAGCTAACAAGAAGCGAAAACTTTAAAAGGATCAAATTAAAGAAGTAAACAGGGGAAAGGAGTAATCACTGCAGGATATAAGGCAGCTGTATTCCTTCAGATTTCTTTCAATATAAATTCAATAAGTAAAAATAAATAAATATATTGTCTTTGAGCACTTAATCCATTCCTTTAAAAAAATAGTTCTCCTTTGATAGTGTGGCTCTTAAAAACTCAATTATAAACTCCAATATATAAAGGAGAATATTTGTAACTCAGGATTGACATAAGGAGTCCTTGGTGCTCTCTGAGTTTGGTTGTTTTCTTGCAAACAATTCTTTCTTTTTTTAATTTTGTTTTATTTTATTTGATTTATACCCCGCTTCTATTCCCCGGTCAAAGGAAACTCAAGGCGGCTAGCACTGATGATGTTATCTAGTTTGGGTAATGAAACGTCTGCAAGAAAGCAACCAAAACTCAGAGAGCACCGAGGACCCCTCATGTCAATCCTGAGCTACAGATATTCTCCTTTATATATTGGTGTTTATAAGTGAGATTTTAATAGCCACATTATGAAAGAAGAAATATTTTTAAAGGAATGGATTAAATGCTTAAAGACAGGTGATTAATCAGCTCAACATCTTCTCATAGGCAATAATCCGACAAACAAGGGAAACCTCTACTACATTGGTAGATCTCAGCTATCGTTTATGAAGTGTTAGCCTCTGAGCAGTCCTCCTTGCATACCCCAAAGCACTGCAGCAACTGTTAGTGACCTTAGAGTTTGGCTCAAAGTCACTGGTCTTTGCTGCGGGAGCAGCTGAAGAACTGATTTGGAAAAGGGAGATTTTTGAGACTAGAATACTACACTTGGTCACTACACTATAAAAAAGATGCTGAGAAGAGCAACCAGGATGATTAGGGGACTGAAGACTAAAACATACGATGAACAGTTACAGGAACTGGGCATGGCTAGTTTAATCAAGAGAAGGACCAGGGGAGACATGATAGCAGTGTTCCAATATTTGAGGGGCTGCCACAGAGAGGAGGGGATCGAGCTATTTTCCAAGGCACCCGAAAGCCAGACAAGGAATAACGGATGGGAACTGATCAAGGAGAGATTCAACCTTGAAATAAAGATAAATTTTCTGACAGAACAATCAACCAATGGAACAGCTTGCCTTTGGAAGTTGTGGGAGCTTCATCACTGGAAGCTTTCAAGAAATGATTGGACTGCCATTTGTCAGAAATGGTGTAGGGTCTGCTTGGGCAGGGGGTTGGACTAGAAGACCTACAAGTCCCT
>JANHGC010003510.1:329707-340573 GCA_027560395.1 Boaedon fuliginosus
TAGGTACTATCAGTGTATGTTGAGATCCACTATCGTGGACCCCCATTTTCATTTCATGGACCCCCAAATTTTTTTTCCACTGACGTAGACCCCTTGCAGGTTGTCATAGACCCTTGGGGGTCGATATAGACCACTTTGGGAATCACTGCTCTAAAGCAAGTCTCGTTTAGGAACACCAACAAGTAGAATGGTAGAAGAAATCATTCAGATCTTAAGCCTCTTTAGAAAAACTCTGCATTATAAGACGGTGGTTTTAAACAACAAGAATAATTCATTTAAATGTCAAATGCCAAATTTGAATTACATGTTTATTAATTCATGTAGCCGAAAGCAGCTTAGCCAATGCAAAATGCCTGTTTACAAATCAATTGCTCACTTACATTTTTAATAGATGTTTGAGCAGCAATTTGATTTAAGGAGAGGCAGTCAGGAAGTCTAACTGGACCTGTTCATAAACCTGTCAGCAGATGCTGATTCTGCTTAGCTGCAGAAAAGCCTGGCTAAATGCATTATCATATTAATAGGTTATATGTCAAAAATGCAAAATGGAAGATGCTTTCAACTGAATTTCATTTATGTCTAGTAAAAACAACGACAAATGCTTACAGTTGCTGCTTGCTCTGTGGCTCCTTTGATCCTGTGTGTTTTCACATTCCTTGTAGGGGTACTGGAGAGTCGTATCCAAACTTCGGAAGCCTTCTTTGAGAGACTGATGTTTGTAATATTCCACGAGTTCCTTCCAGAATACAAATGTTTAGACAGACATTAATAATTATTTCTCTTGAATTTTTATTGCCCGGATATTTGACGACATTTGAAATCAACATAAAAAAAGACATCTTCTATCATGAAACAGGGATTAACTGCAGGACCTATATAATTTGATGGAAAGAGCACCCAAAAATGTTAAGCAAATGTATTTCACAAACTGTCCCATCTCTATTATGAAACTGTAAGTTTGAGTGGGCCATTTTGAGCATTTTGGACGTGGTCTACACCAGATTAATGTATTGAAGCTCAGAACTTCACAAGTTGAGGCTTGAGGGGCTTCTGTTATGCTCAGAACCACCAACTCTGCTTTGAAAACGGTATTTGGCCAAAATTCATCCTCTAAATGTTTTGAACACACCCCTAGCGAGTTTTGATTCGGGGTGAAAGATGCTGCTTGTTCATACCTGTAGAAACGTGACCTTTATTCACACAAGGCTGGCCTAAATCTTATCAAGGATACTGTCTGAATTAAACAAGTATCAACAAGTGTCAGCTTTAAACACTTTTTACATTGAAAAAAAACCTGCACGTAAAAGTAATTAAATTTTGAATGGATTAAAATGAAATTGTTCGGAAGTATACGCTTCTGTGAATCAATGACATCCTTCATTCACGTAGGCCATAGTCCCAATCTAGATTTATTACATTTCATAATGCTTTCATTAATTAGTGTTTGGATTTTCCTATGTTTATTGTTGTTATCCTGGTTATTCCTTATAACACCTATATGAAGTATTTTACCTAGACATGTTTACTAAATTGGTTTCTACCAGAAAGAAAATCACTCTGAATTGACTTGCCAAAAGAAAAAAAAAACCTCCACTACTACCTTGGAACAGTGGCAACCACTGGGAAAGATCTAAAACATGAATGCTGAAGCTCATATTTGACTGAAGCTGAAGCTCATATTTGACCAGAACAATACTCATTGCAAATTTCTCCAGGACATACAGAATCAAATGTCCTTTTCCACATATATTCATCAACTCAAAATGTGAAATTAGGTTTTGTGGTTTAACAATGCATGCGCCAAATGCAGGACTCAAAGGAGATGTCTGCTAATATTGAGTATTTTTCTTCATTCTTTTAGCTACTTGGCAAACCTATTGCTTCCTTTCATTGTTATGGAAGCTGATCTGAATGGACTATATATGGATCAGAACTAGTTATCCATACATTTTATACTTCATTAATGTTGTGATAATATACACTTGAATATCCTAGGATGGATGGATGACAATGACAGACCAACAGATGGATATCACTGGAGTTCTACAAATCATTCAGAAAGGATTGTTTCCCAACCCATATTCACAAGCAATCCTTTCCGGTCAGATTATTAAAACTGACGCACACTTCCAGGATTCACATGGCTGCTTTAAAGGCCATCTCCAGCTTTCTCCACAAGCATATATGCACAACCACTTTGAAAATAGCAATAGCCATCGCATTTAGCATATACAATACTCTCTGGACAGTTTACAATACTCAGCATATCCTCCCTCCCTCCCACCCAAGCAATCTGGGCTCTCATTTTGTTAACCTCGGATGGCTAGAAGGCTGAGTCAACGTTGAGCCTTGTCAGGATGAAACTCCAGGCTGTGGGCAGAGTTTGCCTGTAATACTGTACTTTAACCACTGTGCCAAGTAGGGGTTTCATTGATGACAGCTTTTGAAGCAGAGTGTACTCATTGGGTTAAAGTAATTTAGCTTTTTTATTTTAAAAAATTACTACTTTAAACTCTTATTTGTGGACACTTTGGATGTACTGTATATTTACACGCAGACCAATTTAGGACTATAATAATAATAATAATAAACTCAACTATTTAAGCTCATTTCTCTTAAAAAGACCACCAAACTGTATTATCAACTGTTGTGAGAGAAAATATGATTAGAAATATGTATTTTGAGAAGACGTGTGCTTTAAATCATCTTTAAATCAGTGCGAAGTGTGAAGAAGAAGCAGTTAACTCCCAACAGATTGAAACATTTCATTTAGCTTCTCGTTCCTCTCCTACTCTTGATTATTTTTTAATGAACCCGCAGATAGCACAATCAGTACCTTAAAAAGTGGGAAAGAACTTTCAGAAGACAGATGCTTACAAGCAACCCTCAAAAACATCTAAAACTGACCTGACAAGCTTATTTCTAATCATTTTTACAAGCTAATGAAAATGTATAAACCTGTGGCTAATATAGGCTTCTCCGTTTATATTAAAAATTGATTCAAAGGAGAGAGAGAAAAAAGTTATCCCTGGAAAATAACGAGAGTGATTAATTGTCCCAGCTGTGTCAAAGCCCAACGTTCAGCTTTCATGAATTTCAAGTGGCAGATAGTCGAGCAAATGGTCCTTGGGATCAATGGGATTCAATATATTTAGGTTTGGCTTGGTGGCATTTATTGCTTCCAGTTCTGAAGTGCTGGTCTTCGGTTACTTGTGAATACATGAAATATACAGCCCTCAAAGGCGCGATAAATCTCCCGCTATTGCTGATCCCATCTCTATGTGGAAAGGTCACAGGCCTTTCCTAACATAATGTTTATGTTCAGGTTTTTCCCCTTTATTGCTATGTGTGCAACAGTACATTTCTTGCTGCAAGGTATGTTTTCTGCAATCAGCCGGAAAAATGCTGGGCAAGTAAATGGTGCGAAAGCTCAGATTGATACCATTTCTTGATAGACAACGCAATAGCAGTGTTTGATGCCCGTTTTTTTTTCTGATTCAGTAACCTGAGAGTAAATTTCAGTGATAAAAAGAAATGGGTTTTCCTTGTCAACGGACTGCACGTCTCATGTAACACCACATGCAAATAATGGCCTTGCAAATATTTCTCAATAGATATGTCAGATGTCTCTGAACCAGCAACTGTTGCATCTCTCTATTTGTTTGCTTTTAAATAGCAGAAATCCTCAGCTAAAAGGCTGTAGCTACGCGCCACAGCTATCAGATAATGGCATGTCCCTGGCAAGGCCCTAGTAAGCAGTAGCTGTGGCTTTGCCAAGTGAGAAGACATTCTCTGTATTTCATCAGAGGGCAGGAGTACCAAGATCGGGAAGCTTTTTAAAAAATATACAATGGACTTTCGAGAGTGACATCTCTATCAGAACATGCACAGAGATCTAATGAGTTATCAGGAATTATAATGCACAGGGCTCAAGGCTATAATGCACACAAAAGAAAATTTGGTCCAGATGTCTTCTCCCTGAAACAGATGGGTTTGTTATAGTTTACTGGAATAACCATAATAACCATAATCCTAAATTACCTTTTGAAAGTATTTGACTCAGTGCCTCAGTATAAAACTTAAAACCTGAAAAATACTGAGATCTTTCCTCAGCTATGAAGCTTACTAAAGCTTACGGAAACCTGCTTGCCTGCAGGATTGTCATAAAGAAAAAAAATAAAGTCAATCATCTTGGAAGAAGGTGTGATAAAAATGTAATAAAATAGATTTATATTAATATTATGGCAATTTTTAAGCAGCAGGTTTTTTTTTTATTCTGGGAAGATTCTCTGTTGGAACCAGATAATCTGTCCCTCAGCCTTCTGATGGCTGTGTCTGATGTTGCAGGTCTGTGTCTTGGGATTTTTTTTCCTGATTTAGTAAAAATTGAAATCCCTGAAAGTTATACAGTATACAAATGAATTAAATAAGTAAATAGAAATATGTGTAAGGCCATGTTTACTCACAACAGTAACCTACCATTGGATTTAGAAAAGTTACAGTACATTCAGTACTTCAATGACCCTTTACATTTTTTATATACAGTGAGGGAAATAAGTATTTGATCCCCTGCTGATTCTGTCCATTTGCCCTCTGCCAAAGAAATGACCAGGCCATAATTGTAATGGTAGGTTTATTGTAGCTGTGAGAGACAGAATAACAACAACAAAAAACCCCTCAAAAACCTACTGTATATATGTGGAAATAAGTTCCATTGATCTCTAGCAACACTTTTTCAGAGTAAGCATGTACAGGTCAGATTGTAAAACAGATTTAGCATTTGCTTAGTCTTTCTATAACGATAATGCAAGTCTTGCACTTTTTAAACAATGAATTGTTTTACAAATAACTGTACAAATGCTAACTCTACTCTCCTAACATTCTAATTCATTTGGAATCAATAGATCTTGGTATAATGAAATTAACTCAGAATAAATGATCATATAAATAACGGGAATATCAACACTACAGATAAAGGACCTAGAAATAATGCAAGATATATATTTCACAAAATCCCTGAAATCCTTTAAGTAGAGTATGTTTCTGGTCCATCAGTTCCTCCCCACCCCACCCCAAATTCCAAAAGAAATCTATACTGACCAACACAGAGATTAATAAATTTGCAAAAATATCAAAGCAAAAGCAACTCATTTATTTTGCTGTTTCAAACCACAGCAATTTCTTTCCAAAGTGAAAATATAACATATTAGTACAAACTGCTACCGGTATTTATCGCCAATTCATTCACTATAGTCCTGCTAATCGGTCATGTTTAAGACTCTGAAGCCATAATCGATTGGGTAGGCCAAGTTGAAACTAAATCAGTTGACATAAAAATATTGTTTACAAAATATAAACATTGCATAATTAGACCATTCTTGAATGACTGTTCTGGTTTAGGACCACTTCAAAAAGTTACTGCTAATCTTCCAGTAAACCCAAAGCATACAGGATTCACACTTCCTGTTCTCGAGTTTCCATTTCAAATACTAGTAAATAAAAATAAACTGGGAATAATGTCTACTTCCTTCTTAGCACGCTCTTAATTACTGCAAAACCACAAGCAAATATACAGTATCTCTACCAGAGTATTCCCTCTTACAATTTGAACGTAAATAAGCCAAGTGAACTGGAATCTGTTTAATACATGCTAAGTCATGATCCTTTACTCTTTCAAACAACAATGAACATGGTCTTTTTCCGTATGTATGGCTGCTCAGAGGTTCTTTTTTTGTTGTTCTTTTACAGACGTTGGGAGATAAGATTCATTTATTAATCACCTATTTCCAATGACAGCGAGGGCAACTGTTGTTAATATGCGTTAAAAACTAATCAGTTCACTGAAAGCCTCAACCCTCAGAGCATTTGCCATGAATAATAATAACTATTTAGTTTTCGTTGCCTTTTTTTTTTTGACAAATCTATCAAACTAGATAGCAATAGCAAAAGCACTTGGACTTATATACCGCTTCGCAGTGTTTTACAGCCCTCTCAAAGCAGTTTACAGAGTCAGCCTATTGCCCCCAACAACCTGGGTCCTCATTTTACCGATTTTGGAAGGATGGAAGGCTGAGTCAACCTTGAGCTGGTGAGAATTGAACTGTCCAACTGCTGGCAGCCAGCAGTCAGCAGAAGTAGCCTGCAGTGCTGCATTCTAACCACTGTGCCACCACAGGTCTTAGAAGAACCACCAATGCTCCCTTAGAAGAGAATATTTGTAGCTCAGGTTTAAAAGAAATCTCAGGATTAAAGTAAGAAGCTACTTGGATAAGGAGCAAAATGTGTTGCCATGACTCCACTTCCTGGATGACTGAGAATCTTCATTGACATACATTCAGAGTTAAACTGTAGGTTCCTCTTCTTGAAGACATTTCATTACCGAACTGGGTAAAATCATCAGTGCTTTCTTCCTTGAGTTGCTCCCTTCCTTCAGAATGGTCTATTCCCACTCCACTCCCAGCAACAATGTCTTCACTCACATGATGGTGGTTGGTTAACTGGCTCTTTCAAAAGGTCCTTGGACATAAATAATAGGTATAAGATCTGCACATTATTGTCCATGCTGTCAGTTTCGTTTTGTGATTTTCTTCTGTATACCCATCTTACTGCTGAAGTGACTCTGGGTGGCATATATTGAATTTTACTACCATGTGTATTTTACTGTCATTTGATTATATCTCCCACTTAGAGCCTTGGAGTGAAATGGTCTATGAATGAACATGTGTGAAAATAATGCTCTTCTTTTATGCAGCAAACAAATACATCGGGGGGAAAGGCTAAATTAAAAGCTTTTTCCTATGCCATTAAAAAAAATAGATTTGATGAGCTGGAAATATTCTGCTTGATTTACTACCTACCTGAGAAAAAATGCCATTCTCAAAATACTTACCTGAAAGAAAGATTCACCATTCAAAACTCTTAATTCTTAGCAGATATATATAGTTTTGCACAGTTAATATGCCAGGGACTAAGCCTGCTTTCTAGGCAGTTATAAAGTTTATGCTGACCATGTGTTTTGCATTATGGCTAGGAAAAGGATATTTCACACCATTTCCCACAGAATATTTCAAACCATTTCCCACAGAACGGAGCATTCTGAAGCACTTGGAGCAGCTGGGTGCATACATTCAATTAATACTTCCATATATAGTAGTGTCATTTGTTTAAGGACATATAGATAGAATGTGACCAATTTCCAAATCACTTTTTGTGAGTTTGCACTATCAATACATTCCTTCAGTATCAGACAAACCGGAGACCACACATCCGGCCAGTATCTTAATTGCAATAACTCTGTTGCCCCCAAAAGTGAATGCAGTGATCTATCAGATTCCAACCTCCAGCCCCCCCCTCCCACCCCCCACTTTGCCTTCCTCACCTTCTAAACCTCCAAGAGTCCGGAAAGTCTTTCAACATTCCTGTGGAGTTACATAAGACAGCAGAAGGAGATAACATTGTATGGTCTGAGCTGAAAATGCAGAATATTTTGGGCTTCCATGTGGAAAGGCATGCAGGAATGTTCTCAGTGTATCAGGAGGCAATAAACAGAGATCCTCAGAAATAAAACATTCTGCAGGCCCAGGATTCCATATCACAAGCACAGTTGGCTTTATTGTTTCTATCTTATTTTCAGAACTCAAGACAAGACAGGAGGCAGGGCAGCCGAATGGAAAGGGGATGTATGCGACTCTTGATAAGCTGTGGTTGACTTGTTAATTTTGGATAACTCTACTTAGCAGGTCTTTAGTGACAGTAATGGCTCAGTTACTGACTATCACTCATGGTCTACTCTACCCAAACGCTAGATGGAATGATAGGCTGATTCAAATGACAGATGTTAAGAGAGTGGAAATCCCTCTGCTATTTCTCTTTAGTTCTCTGTGCTGGAATGTTTCACTCGTGGACTTGCGTGGACTTGCGTGGACTGCAGGTAGTCCTTGACTTACAACCATTTGTCTAGGGCTGTGATGGCAAACCTATGGCACACGTGCCCAAAGTGTCATGCGAGCTATGTCGGCTGGCATGCAAGACGTCGCCCAGCTCAGTGCCACTGCACATGCGTGCCCCACTCCGTGCATGCGTATGTGACCCCGGCACTCCCCCCACCCCCAGGGGTCTATTTCTAGGCCCAAAAAACAGCTGAGGCATGGCACAGTCGAAAAACAGCTGATGGGAGCTGCTGCGCCCATCAGCTGAGCTTCAAACGACTGAACCAGTCCTTAAATTTAACAACCGGTTCTGGCATTTGAAGCTCAGCTGATCAGCGCAGCAGTGCCGATCAGGTGTTTTTCAGCTCTGCTGTTTTTTGAGCCTAGAAACCCTGGGGTCGCGCACGAATGCACAGGGGTGGGGGAGCGCACGCATGCATGCAAGGATTTTGGCATGCGACCTCAAAAAGGTTCACCATTACTGGTCTAGGGGCTGTTCAAAGTTATGATGACACTGAAAAAAGTGACTTACGATAGTTTTTCACCCTTATGACTGATCGAAATGGTCACGCGATCAAAATTCAGATGCTTGGCAACTGGCTTGTATTTATGACAGGGACAGTTGCCATGTCCCAGGGGTCACACCCAGTGTGACTTTCTGATGAGCAAAGTCAATAGGGAAGCCAAATTCACTTAACAACTATGCTACTAACTTAACAACTGTAGGGCTTCATTCAAAAATGGTGGCGGGTAAGGTCGGGGACCTTAACAACCATCTTGCCTGGCGATGGAAATTTTGCGCTCAACTATGATAGTCAGTCAAGGGCTACCTGTATATGGTTTATTCCACACCGCCGAAACCTCCTTCAAGCATAGTGAGGTATACTAGTTCTTCCATCATCACAATCGAATTGCAGTGAATCTAGCAATCTAGTTCTTCTTAATGTGGAATGAGGAGGAAGAAGATATTTTAACCTTGGCTTCAGACAAGAGAAGGTCTTGAGTTGGCCCTCTGCGAATATATTTTTTCTCCCTAATGAAATCTGGTCTTCAGAAGTAAAGTGTTTGTTTATGTTTATTGAACTTATACCCCGCCTTTCTTCCCCCAACAGAGGAAACACAAGGCGGCTAACAGCAATAAAGTAACAACATACAGCATTTCAATAAAATTCAAGGAAGCAATAACATTTTTAACAACATAAAAGCTAAAAAAACACCAACCATAAAACAACACACACACTCTACTTCCATACAAGGGGAGATAATAAGCCCCAAGCCCGCTGGCAAAGCCAGGTCTTTATGGCCTGGCGGAACGCTAACAGGTTAGGGATGGTCTGGACCTCCAGAGGGCTGGTGCAGCCACAGAGAAGGCTTTCCCCATGGACCCACCAGCCGACACTGCTTAGCTGACTGGGCCCAGAGGATGCCAGCCCTGTGAGATTTCACGGGGCGCTGGGAGGCATGAGGTAGGAGAAGGTGGTTTCGAAGGTAACCATGAAGAGAGTTAAAGGTCATCACTATCACCTTGAATTGCACCCAATTGGACACAATGTTATGTTATAACGTGTCAGGGGTTTACCAGCAAAGTGAACAAAGAAAATCTTGTTGTGTTCCACAGCTTACTTTCTGTATGTCTGGGGACTTCCTTGTAATAAGCTGGGGACCCATGAGTTGCAATCCCTACATATTTGGAAGACTCGACTTTTGGAAAGGCTGCCTCCAGCCCACCCACTGACTAAAAGAATAATTTATGAATGAGGTGATAATACGATAACTTTGAACTAGTCTAGGGTGCCAAGTGAAGTACAATCAGCAAAGTTATGGATAGAGCATTTCAAAGCAGTTACAGGCTTTACATTTTCCTGGATTCTGGTAATATTTATTGCAGTTGCCTGAGTAGATAAATGGCAATAAAGTGGTACATTTATCTTGTTTGCGTGTTTGACATCCACAGAGCGAGTATGTACTACGGATTTCACATGAAAGCTTGATTATAACATATTTTCTCTATAAAGCATTTTTTGAAGACACACTGAGATACGCAGCACAGCACAGGTGTATATTTTCAGTGCTCATCTAAGCACCATATGAATGGGAACATATGCCTTTTGAAGTGCATGGGAGATGCACATAATTTTTGGGATTGCTTCTTACAAGGTGCTAGAGATAGAACAGGACTGGATGTATATAGAGTATTAGACTTAAATATTCATTGGGTTAATTTGGTTGATTGCATAAATTAGACAAATAAAAGTATAGGAGGAATTCATCACCTCTCTCTATAAAGTCATATAGAAAACAAATTAAAATGAGCATGAGTGGAGAATAAACCAAACTCAAGGAGCTCTTAAAATATGAGCAATACAACAATTATCAATATTCGTTGAAATATTCGTCTTCCTTTCCAATGTATACCAAACACCTTAGCTTTTGCATGCTCATTTCAATGAGAGCCTTTTCAGAACATTGAGTTACCCTTGAAATAACTTCCCTATTGGCTCTGATGTTTGTGTGGTCCATTCCTTGGACATGCTACCTTTGGCAAGACAATGCAGTGGGAAGGCATACTCTATAAACCTCCGTTCATTACCTGCCACTCTTTGCACTGACCCTTATCCCTTTTCTGAACATAGGTTTTAAGAAGCTCCATTTTAATCTATCATCAAAGACCTAAAGCTGCTGTAGTATGTCACCACCCGCTCCACCTTTCCCTAGGTGTTCAAAGGCTACCTCTGCAAATAAATGGCTATATTTCACTCTGAAGCTTCAATGCTTATACTGGTTCTTAAAAGAAATGATAGACGATCAGGGGCGAGATGTTTGCTAGGCAGCCAGGATAAAGTCTCTGTCATGTATAAAATACATTCCTGGCTCTACCCCTAGTTACACTTGTTGGTGGCAGCACTTGTCAGTGCTGCACATCTGTAACACCTATAGG
>JANHGC010003513.1:88636-99028 GCA_027560395.1 Boaedon fuliginosus
ATAAACCGAGGGTGACTTTTTCAGCTTATTTTGGGTGCTGAAAACTCAGTTTATACTCAAGTATATATGATAGGTAATATCAATGCTAACCATGCTAGTGATGCAGTGATGGTAATCTGTGTTCCCTAGTTTGGGAATGCAAGAAATCAACCAAGCACATAAAGGACCCTTCTTTTCAGTCCTGGACTACAAATATTCTCCTTTATTTGTTTGTTTGTTTGTTTGTTTAGATTTATACCCCACCTCACTTCCCCAGTCAAGGGGAGCTCGAGGCGGCTAACAACAATAAAATACAATAGTATACAATAAAAAACAATCTAATACAATCAACAATCATCCAAGAAGGAGGGTACATTAATTCCAGGCCTTCCGCCAGAGCCAGGTCTTAGTGGCTTTACGGAAGGCCAATAGAGAGGGGATGGTCCTGACCTATACTGGGAGTTGGTTCTTTATGGTTGGGAGCTTCTGTATTGTTTTGTATCACCAGAATGGTTGGTATATCTATCATACACATATCCAGAATTACATATGTGATGAAACTTGCATTCAAAACTATGAAATCATTTCTTTTAATTGTAAAAAGAAATGGATGGAATAAAACTCTCCATCTATAGAGACAGTTCTGATGGACAGGTATGTAAGCATGGCACTGATGCAATAAAGTGATTTGGCAGTATCTGGCTGATTACATGTTAAATTATATATTACATTTCTGGCTTCTTTTCTGTATTTGATGGGAATTTTAAAGATTTTCCCTCTTTGCCCTCTGTGTGTTTATGAATGGCACAACTGATAAATCCAAAAATAGAAAAGCATTTAGCGAATCATCTGTGAATACTTCACCTCAATCAATGCTTTCTCACATAAGAAACACAGAATATGTTTAGGTTCATCTGAGAGACCAAATGATGTGGGAGGGAGAGAAAGAATACAAACCTTTCCTAGCAAACAAATAGATTTGAACAGCCTTTGTGCACTTTGAAGCTGCATTCTGTCTTTGAAATATTGATACTAAATTGTTAAACATTGACATAAAATGACCAGCTCAACTCTAGCAAAGGAAAGCATGCTGTAAGGAACAAGTAATTAGCAAATAGTAGGAACAAAGACAGAAATGACTCCTAGTTAAGTAGAATACAGTATTGTAAATAATGGATTTTATTCAAATAAGCAAGAGTGTGAATTGCTATAAAGTAAATATTAATTATTCATGCCGTTTAATATTTTATTACACCCCTCATAAACATTTACATTAGAACAGCAGTGAGCTGCACCCTGGAGATTCAGCCTAAGCAAACAAGCCTCTCCCCGCTTTTCTCAGTTCCCAAACTCACTGGCCATCCCCATTTAAGCCCAGGATGAAGTGAACTAAAAATTGTATCACTTCTCAAAACTCCAAATGGTCTCTTGCTGTTTCATCATTTTAGAAATATTTTAATTTTAGGCAATTTTAGGAATGTCTGAAATCATGAAGTCAGCCTTTGAATAAGACCAGTGCTTGAATGCTTCCATTCTAACAAGTTGCCTTGGATCAGTGGCTTCATTTCTAATGTTATAATAATCCCACAAAGCATACAACATTTTGGTGCAGGTAAATTCTCACAGAGCAATTGAGCCTGTGAAAATTATTTTGCTGTAAGGATCAATTTAATGCAGGAGTACACTGAATAGTGTGTAAACCTGCCCTCTAATTTGTGACATAAGAAGTCAGGAAATGGTTACTTTACCCATGCTCATCTTCCACTCTCTCAGTTATGGGTCCCACCAATGGGGAAATAAGAAGTACTTAGGCAATCATGATTTACTAAATCAAACACAATAGTGACAATGGAAAGATCTTGTTCATTTTCATATATCATACATTGGCCCTATTCTCACATCAGGATAGTTGGGCAGTGCAGGGCAATTAGTAGACACATAGAAATAAAAAAAATTAATTAAATGAGGCTATTAAATTCAACCCCAAGTAGACTCAGTCATAACCCTCAGTATAGGGTTAACTAACTTCTATTAGTCAGTTGTGCTTTGCAACAAGTAAACTCATTTTGTTTCTTCATCTTCTGAGGACATATTTGAGAGAAAGAGTCGCCAAAACTCATGGCCAAATCAGGTGGCACACAAAGTACTTCCCAAATACTGGATGGCTGAAATGACTGGCTAATGAAGAAGGGGTTGACAAAATCAGGAAGTCTCTTGGCAGTAGGGCAGTTGAAATACGAAGCATTTCTATGGATGGGATGTTTTATTCCCAAAATCTTTTGGCAATTTAGCAATTCAAGAGTGCTTTGAAAACTTCATACTTTTAATTCCTTTAGTTTTGCTATGATAAACTTTGTCTGGTCTGTTGAATACATGTATGTTAAAGACCAGAGGAGTTAAAAGCCATTCGTTCTTCTAGCCAATCTCCTATTCCGCGCCCCCCACCCCGCCATTTTCTATTCCATTCTACTTTTTGCGTCATATTTTACAGTTTTTATTTTTGGCCCACTGTATCATTCTTGTTCACTCTAATGTGCAAAGAAAGATGGAAGTGTTCAAAAATGAAGTTGTCAAGAAGAAATACATTTTTAAGTCATAGAGCTATATGTATGTTTGGAAATAGTCCAGAAATGATCCAGGCCCACCTGGGCTATCTCTTCTGCTTTTGGGGAGCCTAAGAAAAAATGTTATGTCTATTTTAAGTTCTATTAACTTAAAGTAGCTTTAGCTGTTTTTTCTCAGGCTCACCAAAATGGGAACCTTTCGTTGAAGGCTTGCACAGGAAAAAAAACCTGGGCTGTTTTAATTAGAAGCAAAGAGGTGCAGTGCTCACCTTTGTACAGAGTCCAAAGCACTTGTGAATCATGTTACAACAACAGACTTCATTAAGATGAAACTTTACAAAGTGGCCAGGAACTAGTTGACTGATGGCTTGTAAACTAAAGTGTATGTTTACAGTGCAATTGAAAACCAGTCCATATTAATGACTGAATGAAGACATTCAGGTAATTATGGCAAAGCCCCATCTGTCCTAGAAAGCCCCATCTGTCCAAGAGAAAGTTCTAAGCCTCCTTATCTGATTTTGGGTCAAAGATAATGGAAGCAAATATATCGATTCAAAATAATATCTTACTAAAATCGATGCATTCCTTGGCCAGTGTATATTATTGTGTTTGTTGTCCAAAGAGAAAAGTCAATGTGATGTGTGTGTGTGTGTGTGTGTGTGTGTGTGTGTATACACATTTGGAAATATATCTGGAAACACTGAATTGTCTCTTACACTCAGTGGTGGGTTTCAACTGTTAAAATAATTACCAGTTCAGCGAACCAGTTGTTAGAATTAAGCTACCGGTTTGGTCAAACTGGTAGCTAATTAAATCAGCTGTTTTTCAGGCCTAAGCCATCAGCGGGGTACCTTCGAGACCTGCTACCATATGCCTCCCAGTGCCCAGTGAGATCCCACAGAGTTGGTCTGCTGTGGGTCCCGTCAGCTAAACAATGTTGGCTGGCGGGCCCCGTGCTAAAGCCTTCTCTGTGGGGGTGCCAACCCTCTGGAACCAACTTCCAGCTGAGATTAGGACCATCCCTACCTTATTGGCCTTCCGTAAAGCCATTAAGACCTGGCTCTGGCGGAGGGCCTGGAACTAACGTACCCTCCCCTTTGGATGAATTTTGGTTGTAATGATTGGATTTAGTAATGTTTTAATTGATTGTTGTATTTTTATCATTGTTGTTAGCCGCCTCGAGTTCCCTTGATCGGGGAAATGAGGCGGGGCATAAATTGAAGCAAGCAAACAAACAAACAAACAAACAAACAAATAAACAAATAAATAAATAAATAAAGCAAAAGGGGGTCTGAATGCTTTCTGAATGCCTCATTATTTGCATACCTCAGTTTCTCTTCAGGGAATCTACACTTTAATTTTCAAAAATCCTTTAAAGTGAATTGTAACTCCCAGAAACAATGGATTTCTATTTTTTTTCCCTCTCGCCCTTTTACAACATCAAGTGCGTTTTAAACAAAGTAATATTTGAAAAAAACATACCTCTATATCTTGTATTATCTTTGGATACAGTGACCTATAAAATGAATTAGGAGGGCCATCTGTGGGCCTGTTTTTAAACAGGTACTGATCCCTGTAAAAAAAAAATAAGAAGAAAGAGAGGTGTACATTTTTCATACAGACATAAAAATGTTTGAAATGGTATCAGCAATATACTGACGTGGTGAAGCCATCTCCAAATTCTGAATAGCACTAACGTAACTAATTCTGTTACGCAGCTTGAAAAATTAGATACACCGACTGCCCTCCAATGAACCTACCACCAATTGGAGTACCACCAATTGTAACATCCATACCTTATTTTGTGTTTTGTGTTTTTATTTTATAAAAACTCCATTCTAAAAAAGCAACAACGAAAGAGCCAAAGTGAGAATTCAACGATGCATATTGTTCGTTTAGTTAAATCCACCCACAGAGTTAAAAGTTCTACTTTTGATTCTATTCCCACACCTGTAAAAAAAAAACCCCTATCACTGCCCTAGAGAGAAATTGGCTTGGGTAGCTGAATGCAACCAGAGATGTATGCTCATCTTCCTGAGGGTTAGACACTAGTTTCCATGCCTTTATCAACACCGAATAGCGTGGAAGGCTATGTTCTTTCTGTAATTAAACACCAATAGCTTAATTGCCTTCAAAATACAAAGGCCTCCCTGAATTGACTTTATTAGCTGACCTCAATGAAATACACACTCAAAGAGGATGCTCAAAGCCAAGTCAAGAAGCAAAAAGAACTGGAGTAAATAACTCTTACTTAAGAAATGCATTGCATCTTCTTCTACATCTACCACCATTACTGGCCAATGAGACAAGATGTGCTCAGTACATTAAGGAAAGTATTTCCATTCCAAAGGAGGAGGAATGTTTATTCCTTTTGCACAGATACATACCAGCACCTCCTTTCCGAGAGCCCCTTCCAGAGTGGATCAGTTCGTACCATTCTCTCAATCAGCTTCTTCCAAAGCATTCCTTCTGAAATAACCCGCTGCCATTCCTTACAAACCAATTCCGCGGCACAGAGGGATCTGGCATCTAGGTAGGAGAGGATGTTTTCTGCTATGTGATCCAAGCCTTGTTCTATCAAGGAAGAAGAAGAAGAAGAAGAATTGTCAATCTTTGTGAAACAAACACTTTGAAACCTGCAACACTTTTCCAAATGTGAAACTGTTGAATTCAGAACTGCAGGTAATGCACACAAAGTACTCCACAGATTGCTATGATTCAATATAAAGAACTGAAGGCGCCCTCCTCCAAATAAGATCTTTTGGACCCCTGCACGTTAACCCGAAACATATGTCTAGCTGGGAACCAGAGAACTGCCTTAAATGTGATCAAAGGAAACATTTTCATTAGTTTTTTCTGACTGCATTTTTCTGCTATTTTTCTGCCCCGGCGCAACAAGCCGCACGGCATCTGGCCGTGAGCAGCTGCGGAAGAAGTTGGGCAGCAGCGAGACAGGTGTCGGGGCGTGGGAGGCCTGGCTGCAGTAATCCTACGGTAAGCAGATAAGACATTTCTCAGAAATAAGACCTAGTGCTTATTTGGGGACCCAAGGTACCCAAAATGAACCCAATTATTTTTTTATAAAAAACACATCTAGAATAATCTGTGATACAGACTCTTAATTTATGTTATACAAAGAGGTTTTAGCCCATCATGGCTTTCCTACAGAAATGACAATCATTTTATTTGATAACAAGCCTTTGGAACAAAATTCAAGGAATCTCGACTAGAAGGGCTTGCAATGCAAATATTAACATTTTGGAGTTTCAATGGCTGTTGCACGCATTGCAACCAAGTGAACTCATTTTCAATTGCTCTGGGTGGTTCAATCCAATACTAAGCATGCCACTCTCAAACATCAATTGGGCAAGGGCCCTGATCTAACAAAAGGCGGTTCCTGAAGTGTTGTTTCTGATTTGACAGGAACCATCTATTCCCCGAAACAGTAAGGCATGATTCCAACTCCATTCAATGAAAGTCCGGGTGAATGTTTGCCTTAAGAGCTTTAAGTACTATTCCCTGACCAAATTTGCCAGGGCAAATGAATCTTGCCTTAGTTTTGGCCAGCATAAAACAGCTCTTGGGAGCTTTGCTTCTTTTCACCTGGCTGACAACATCATTTAAAGCAGATCAATCTGGCTGCTGGTTCAGAAGGGATTTCTAGCTTTAGCTGCTTGAAAGTTAGAATTCATGTTATTATTTTGGGCTCCAAAACATGCATTTGATCAAAGAATTATATCTCCCTTTAAAAAATGGTGGGTAACTTATGATCCATAGGACCCCACAGAAATCTTAGATCACACAGTCAACATCTGGCAGCAAAATGTCAACTTTTCAGCCGTGCCATTCTCTCTACTACATCAACTATAGGCTGAGAATGGAAGCCTTTATCTAGCTCCCATTCCCATTCCCAATCACTCTCCAAATTTCAGTCGTGACGCTTCAGGAGATAACTTCATAGGCTTCTGTGGTCCTCAAAAACTGGAAGGCTAGTTTTGGCTCCAGTTTCCCTCCAATTACCTGAGGTGGGTGGGAGGCATCAAAAACACTTTTGGTTCTTGTAGAGTTTAGTCAAGAAGTGTCACGTGGGGTGAACAAGGCAAGGCTAATGTACGGTGAGAGTTAAATCTCACAGAGTTATTGAAAAACAAAACCAGCACAAATCGAGCTATTGTTAAAACAAAGGAGAGAAGATAACAATCCAGCCTGCTCAAAAACCAACGATCTATTAGATTGGGTGGGAAGAAAAAAATGGAAACAAAACAACAACAAAAACACCAAGAGCATATGTACATGTTTTTGAGCTGTATATTTATGCTCTCGTGAGGTACTGAATCAAAGTTCTGGATTCAAGGTAACTGATGAAATTCCTTGGTAGAGGTTCTAGCTTTCTTCAGTAAATATTACTTAGGTTCTTTAATAATTTTTTATGAACTTGCCTAAGGGTAGTTCATTTCTTCCTGTGGTATGAAGCCTGACAGCTTCAGTAACTGAGCATAAGTATGTTCTTATATACAAACGTGTTCTCATGTTTCCACAAAATTTAGATCCTCACAACAGGCCATATGCTAAGCACTTTCTTTGTATTTGCATGTATTATAAATTTCTCCATCCATTTTTCCCTTTCTTTAATCTCTCCCCCTTATTCACACCACAGGAAGTGACCTCAAGATGGAAGAATCACTGCAATACGGAATGCGCACACATGTATGCGTGCAGGCACACACACACGCACCCATCCATAAGTATGATTTATGTTATCTCCATCCTATATGCAGGTTTGCAACCCAACTGAAAAATTCACATACTGTAATCTGCTTTCTCCAGAGGCTGCTGGAGCCCCACTGCCTTTTCCATACCTTCCCCAAAAGAGAAGGTTGAAAACCAGTGGAAAATTCAGTGGCAACGTCTTGATGTGGAAGGGGAACACCACCAGTAGGACCATCCTGGATAGTCGTCCTCATTTAACGACCTTAATTGGAACTAGAATTTTCATCACTAAGTGATACTTTCATTAGGCAACACTTCATATAACCACCTCACTTTTAAGTGCTGCAGTTCTGGTGGTCCTGGTAGACGTTGTTAGACCAGTATTGTGCCAAGGATAGATGAGGATCTCATCTTTCTCCCTCCCCACCACCCTTGGCTCCCCTTCCATTCCACCCCACCTCCCATTTGTCTCTCCCCATATCTGCCCTTCTAGCCACCCTGAACTCCACTACCTCCAACTGACTTTTGCGTCTTCTTTTTTATTTTATTTTTATTTTATTTATTACATTTTTATGCTGCCCAATTCCCGAAGGACTGTGGGCGGCTTACAACATGGATAGCAATAGCACTCAGATGTTATATACTTCTTATCAGAGCTTTACAACACTCCCCCAAGCAGTTACAGAGTCAGCCTATTGCCCCCAAACAATCTGGGTCCTCATTTCACCCTCAGAAAGGATGGAAGGCTGAGTCAACCTTAAGCCTGGTGGGGTTTGAACTGACAACCTGCTGAACAAGTCAGCGGAGACTGCAGTGCTGCATTTAACCACTGCGCCACCGAGGCTCTTCCTCTGCTACTGATGAGGCAGGCCCGGCCTGGCCCTCTGCAAAGCAGCTAGTGGCCCTGTGTAAGGCCTTCCAGAATGTACCAATCTCAGCACATTCAGCAACCAAACTTTAACTCCACATGACTGGAAAACGCTATAATTCAGGCCTATTCCTCCCCACCCCACCAATCGACCACAGGCTTTCTCATATTCAGCGTTCATTCAGTCTTGGGGGTCCAAATGGCCCAGTCACTTACCTTCATTTATTAAATTCATGATTTTATACTTAGATCGACAAGGAAGAATTAGTGATCGGCTGAAACATATGTTGATACAAAATAACTAACAATTCAACAGCCCACGCTATCATTTATGTCAATTTATATCTTTCTGATTATACAGGAAAAAGACTGGGTGGAGATCATCTGTGGCTGTATTTGAATACATTGGTAAAACTACACTTGGTGACCCTTCCCTCTTTCTCTGTAACCAAGAGACCAAACCCAAACTTGACACTTATAAAGTCTAGGAACAGCCTCTACGCTAGCAACATCATCTAAATCTTGTGACACCACAGCTTGCCTGAAGTTTGAAACAAATGCCTTCCCCGCTACACGCGAACCGCAACTAACTCGACAAGAACAGTCCCTGCAGACTAAACATCCTACTGCAATTTTTTTTTTAAAAAAAGTTCACATTGTAATTATCACTTTTTCCATTAAGGAGAAGCCAGCAACCACAAATATTTTCCATTTTATGTATATGTAGACAGGTGCACATTTCAGAAAGGATGGTAGCAAGAGGAAACTAGCTGAACATTCAAAGTTTATATAAAGCTATCTTTTTTCAGAACGTTTTGTTTTTATGTTACGTTAGCCAATTATAAGATTAATTCAGAACAGCTGACAGAATTAACTGCCATGGGGATTTATGTATCTTTCAGGATTATGCAAACACACACACACACCCCATTTCTTTACTAGAGAGATTTTAAAGCTACATCTGAACGTAACTTTTTTCTACAACGATTAGTGCTTGCTATTCGGGCTAGTAACATAATGGTAAGACTACCAATTTAACCAAGTAAGCCACAGAAGACGGAAACAGCTCTTCAAGCATAATGCACCTTTGTTTTGCACTGCAAATGGGCTCCCCAAACAATGCACCCTTTTAATTGCTTGAGAGATAACAGAAAGCAAAGCTTCTCTGGAAAGGCTCAGGGGTCTCCATTGTTTATTCAAAATATTTTCCATCTCCTTCCTTGAAAAACCACTTATGTAGGAATCCCCAAATAAAATGAAAATAACAAGAAAAACATCAAGGCTTCAATTCAGGGTGGATTAAAAACCAAGATTTTTTTTTTATTTTTATCAAATTTATTTTAATAAAATGCTTTCGGAGTAAAAAAAAATCTATCTAAAGATTGTTTTTTTTATTTAAGATGTACATTAATCATTCAGTTTATTCAGCATGAAATGGAGTTCAGTTATGTAGCATGAGGCTGTATATTCTGCAATTTTGGGACCGTGGCTGAGCCAAACAGCGGGTCAGAGGAGGAGCCGCTGAGGGGCAGAGACGACGGTGGCTCTTCAGAAATTATGATTTCAGTCGAGTTGATTTAAATTGAGCCTTTTTAACTAACGATTTAAATCCTGATTTAAATCGACTCGATTTAAATCAATTCCACCCTGCTGGGACTTCTATTAATAACAGCACCATCAGAGGCAAAAAATTCTTTCATGTAAAACCAGACTTTGGCAACTTGCTGGATAGCTTTCCTTGGCAGCCATACACAAAGCATTTTGCCCTGGCTTTCTATAGCCTGATTTTCCATCCTGACCGGGCTTCGCTTCTGAGCTCAGCAAGACAGTCCTGGGCCGCAATCTGGTTTAGTCAATAGCAGCATTCAAACCAAAGCAAGTTACAACTTGACAACTTTTCTAAAAACAGGCACGTTCTACAGTTTGGGAATAACACCGAGGAGACAATGTTCAGCGTCCAGTAAGGATTTTTATATTTGCCCCGAAGGACAAAAAAAAAAAAAAGTTTTGTGATCAATGTATTCCGAATACTTTTAATAAGGAAATTAAACATTGAAATGAATAAAAATTAAATGATACTAATAGCAACACAGGCAAAATGGCCCTCAAATTATCCGGAGTTGACTTGTGTGTGTGCGCGCACGCACACACATTTTTTCCAATTGTTGACTTAAATTTTCCAGTTGCATCTCTAGTGCAATTCAAGGTGCTGGTGACAACCTATAAAGCCCTACATGGCTTAGGAGCGGGGTACCTTCGAGACCGCCTTCT
>JANHGC010003518.1:3042-15168 GCA_027560395.1 Boaedon fuliginosus
ATCCAGATCCTCACAGCCTCCAGGCACCGAGACATCACCTCAACAGCTTCGCTAGATTGGCCGGGGACCGAGATGTAAATTAAGATATTTTAGAACGCCGGAGCCTCAAACGTGTCTCTCCACCACACTCTTCCAGCCCTGGGGTGGACAGTCCTTTGGAATGGCACCCCCTCGTTTTAATCGGGTTGCCCCCCTATTATATCGCGGCTTAGGTTAAATTGAAGTCTGGATTTGGTGTTATTTCACTCGTCTTGTCTCGCCCGTCCTACCTTCATCAGATTTTTTTCAAAACTTCTCCAAAAACTTCTTTTTCAAAACTTGCTTCTTCCAGGGGGGTTCCCACTAAATAGCCTCCATCTTGGAAGCCATCCTATCCGGTCATAGCTAGAGCACAGGGAAGCGGGGAAGGGATTTGCGCATCCCCTCTACCCTTCTTCCCACACTCCTCCGCTTCACCTATCTTACAGATAGACTTGGACCCTCTTCTGGGTCCTCGGGCTGGTAGTCCTGAGGCAGTAACCACAGAGCTCGCTCTTTCTGCTCCAGTGTCACCGGAAGTCCCCTGGAAGTCAATGAAAACATTTTCTGTTTGGAAAGTAGATTCTATTAAAGGTATATATCCAGGACACAGCAAAAAAATAAATAAATCACCCTGCTCCTGCTCCTATCATATGCTTATTCTCTCCTGCCCCTCCCCCTGGCTACCTGGATCCTCTGTTTTTTCAAGAATCAAGCAGCTAAGGGCAAACTGACATCCGTCCCCCCCACACACACACACTTTTTGGCTTTTTTTGTTCCTTTCCTTTCCCCTGGTTCCCGATATGTGATTGTTGTATGAACGGTTATTGTAATTTTATTATATCGTATTGTATATTGTGTTTTTACTTACTGTTGTAAGCCGCCTCGAGTTCCCCTTGAGGAAGAGAGGCGGGATATAAATTTAAACAAATAAATAAACTGTAACAACCAGTTTATCAAAGCAACCAATGCCAGGGTGTTGCAGTGCAGGGTTTTAGTGTAACAAGTTTTCTGCAATGGAACACACTGAGGATAACAATTGACAAAGTAGGAAATAGCTCATGGTCAGGATCTTGAACATAATCCTAAAGACTGCTCATATAATTCTGAGTACTTAAGCTTAGTGCAGCTTTACATCAGCCAGGAGTTTAGTAGTTGTAACTTGGCCTTATATAGAGAGGCAGTTCAAGCAGAAATCACAGTCCCAATAATAAAGCATGCCACCCTAACAAACACTTAAGACTGAGAGAATACTACTGACTATACAGTAGCGGGCTTTATTTCTGAGTAAACATTCATTGGGGTGCTCTGTTAGCATTAGACTGTTCAGACCTCCCTCTGAATATATTTCATTGAACTTAAATGGAAATTCTGGTTAGATGTTTGGAATTGTATTGTAAAATACAATTTGCAATTGTAAATCTTTAATGAAATCAATTCATGTTTTTTGATTGAAAAAAAAAAGAATTTGTTTTACATGACCAAACTGAATTTATATCTATATGTAGACTGTTCTCCAAAGACCCATATTCCTGTTTAAAGGTGAGAATCAATGTAATCAGCTACATTTCTAATCTTTCTGTTAAAGCCTGACAACCGCAAGCCATTTGAAATCTACTGGGATTTACAGTTGGACTCAATAATTATTTTGATCGAATGAAGTCGGAATGGATTCATACCCATTTTTCTTCCTATATTCTCAAGTCAAGGGAAGAAATGCTACCATTTTTTTTCACAGACATTTGAGTACAAAATCTACTCAAAATTTCGCTGGGCATATTTTCTATGTACATTTTATTTTGCTTTATGAAATGCAATTCACAATGCAATTTAAGGTATAGTCTTATGGGTTTAGAGAGATTTTTCTATGACTGTCGAATAGGAGACATTTCATTCTCTGAGGCAGGGAGAGGGAGGACCAACCATTGAGGAGATTCAACCGTGAAACTGCCATATGCAGCTCATAAGAGTGTATTTAAAACCTCAGTTCTCCAATTTTGAATCTCTGATGTCAAAGAAAGAAAACAGAGATAGTGGACCAACCATCAGTTTACTAGAAGAGGCTGTGCTATATTCCAGACAGGGGAAAGGGGGATTTTCCAACCTCTAGAGCTAGAAAAAAGAACATTAAAGCTGTTGGAAAGAAAAAAAAATACTGCTGCTCCTTCTTTTCTTTTCTGCTGACAGGTTCCAGAAAAGAATTTGGATCTCTTTGAGATTCTAATGTAGAACTCTTTATACCAATCTTCAGGATTTCTCTTTCTAACTAGAAGAGCATAATAACGTAAGGAGACATCTAAGTTTCTCATAACATTTTTGCAGTAAAGCAATCTCCCTTTGTTCTCTTTGTGCCTCTACAAAGGGATAGAGATAAATATAGGAAGATAAAAAATGGAAATGAAACAGTGGGAAAAATAATTGGCCCATGCTTATTTATCTCCCAATTCAATTTGTTGCCTCAAACTGCATTTGCTAAAACAAATTAACGTGACTATTACAGCCAAGCTTCATTCCTTACCTTACCTTTATCTTTATTGAATTTATATTGCCGCATATTCACCCATGGCGACTCAAGGCGGCTTACAGAATATAAAACCACATTTAAAACAATAAAACTAATAAAAAGAATCAAATAAATAACATAGTATAATATAATAAAATAACCCACCCCACCCCCGTGACAGCAGATCACACGAGCCATTTAATGGCCTCCATCCTGCTCTGGTTTCCCCAGGCCTGCTTCCAGAACTAGGTCTTCAGCGCCTTCCAGAAGGAGTATTAGTTTGGGCACCATTCTAATCTTTGGGGGAATGATATTCCAGAGAGAGAGCCACCATGGAGAAGGCCCTTCTTCTGGGTCCCACCAGGTGTATCTTCTTCAGGGATAGGACCTGCAGCATTCCCTGCCTCCTTGCTCTGATGGATTGGGTAGATATGACCGGCAAGAGACAGTAACCTGGTCCCAAGCAATGAAGGGCTTTAAAGGTGACAACCAGCACCTTGAATTGCACCCGGAACCAAATCGGCAGCCAATGCAGCTCCTGCAGGAGAGGTGATACATGGGCACAATGGGATCTGTACAAAACTATGTGGGCCACTGCATTTTGCACCAACTGGAGTTTCCGGATGCTCTTCAAGGGCAGCCCCATGTAGAGCGTGTTGCAATAATCAAGACGGGAAGTGACTAGGGCATGAGTGACTGTGAATAGGGATTGTTGGTCCAGGAAAGGGCATAACTGACGCACAGCCCACAATTGCACAAAGGCCCTCCTGCCCATGACCGCCAGCTGCTCTTTGAGCAGGAGTTGTGAGTCCAGGAGAACCCCCAGATTATGCACAGGGCCTGTTTGGGGTAGTGCCACACCATTCAAGACCAAAGGTGGCAATTCTCCCTGAGCCAATGAACCCCAAACACAGAGCCACTCGTTCTTGCCAGGGTTTCGTTTCAACCCGTTGCTCCCCATCCAGCTGAATATCTCTTGTACTTTAGCATTCAGTATTTATTCTTAAAAGATAACCCAACTTTGGAAACAGTTTGAAAGCTTTTCTTCTTTTATGCCAGAATTTGAGCCAAATTTCCATGTTATATTATAAGCACACCATTAAATTCAGATTCTGCCAAAGTAATTGGATATGAATTTACTTCAATTGTTGTTCTTTAACATAAGCAACATGAAACAATTCTTCAAAGTATCTTGTTATAGAAGGATCAATGATGCAAGATAGATCAGATTATAGAACACTAATCACATAAATAGGAAATACTTTAAAACCCAAACTTTTTCTAATTTTGTAGAGATCTAACTTTTCTGGGCAGATCAAGGTTCACAATTACAATTTAAAACATGTGTGATGTAATAGAACCAGTGTGGTTGTTTTTAGAAATATTGTTATAATTTTGAATTTCTTACAATACTTGAACAAGTAAAATGTTTCATCACTTTGGCCGAGACTTTTGTACACACAAATGGGTAGAGCTGATTAGTGAGTAATATAAAGCAAACACTACTCTCTCCAAAGGTATAGAGAACCTGGGGATATTTATTCTGCCCAGTCCCTTGAGCATTTAGGGATAGGAAAATCAAAACAAATTCAAACTAAGAACTCAAAGTATTCAAGCGTCTGGTCTCTATATTTCTCTTTGTTGACCTCTGCTGTTTTTTCTTCTCTTCAAAACTCTGAAGCAGAACTAACTTCTAGTAGAGTCAGTTAGGCTGCTTGAAGGTGTTTTGGAGTCATCTCTACATGAACTTTACTTCAGGGGCAGTCTCAGACTAATTGTTGTGTGTGAATTGTGCAATATTGTCTGGATAAGTCTCCAACAGCCAAATCCAGCCTTCCACTTCCCCATTACCACTTCTATCCTTCCAAGAAGGGTGCTTTCACACTTATCAATACACTTTATATAATATCCTTTTGAATACTCTCTGCAGAATTATAAATGACATCCACCATATGGAAATTTTTAGAAACAGCAGCCCCATGTGGTGGTGGTGGTATAAAACAAGTTCACAACAACTCTGCGCAGGAAGGATAAGAAGCCTGATGCTTTTTAATTGATGTCGGATTGTAGTTTGATTGCAAAGCAATAAGAGGAAATAAATTTAGTGTGGCTATCTAGCTGATCTGAATTATTCTCATGTTACAGAGGTGAGAAAACCTGAGATCCTTCTCTGGCTTTCTGAAGTCAAAGCATCTCTGTAGAAGTAGATAAGCTACAGGATATAGCCCATAAGCAGCAGAGAAATCCAGGGATGGATTTTTCTCCTTCTGCTTTGTAATCCTGTTTTCTGCTTAAGAGAAATAAATATGTCTGATAAATCCATTTGTCCTGATGACTGTAATCATTATTTCAATCACAGTAGCAAAGATTTGCTATGACTGAGAAATTTATTGTTCTCTCAGTCAAGATCTTAGCAGCAGCAACAAATTTATATACAATATAAATTATAATATATGAATAGCATAAACAATATCAGTATCTTAATAAAATTTTCTCTTCCTTCAGGCTGATAAAGCTGTAATTACATTTTAATTTTCTTCCAACTGTGTCCATTAACATCTTCATATTGAATAAAAGTTAACTTAGTGTCTTACCTGTCAGCAGAAACCTATTGTTTCTCATCTTCCTGCAATTGAAACGATGTGATTATTTTCATATTTTTTTTCAGAATGATAAAAGGATAGTAGTTGATTTCTAAGCTTCCTTTCAATCTTTGTTGTGAACACAGCAATCAGCACTGAGAATTTGTTTAGTATATAAATCAAATGTATCTTTAGCTTCTAATGAAATCATTGCTTTAGACTTATTTTCCATCTTATTTCTGTACCTGTATGACATAATTTTCAAGAAGAGTTAATGTTTTACTCTGAAGACATGTACTGTGATCTACAATATCTATGCATTCTGAGTTGCATAAAATTTTGACCCAACCAATATTGTCTTATTTATCAAATGAACAATACAAGAAATGCTCAGTGTGTTGCCTTCTCTGCCAAAGAAGAAATTGATAAATTTAGCTGCCTAACTACTTTTTCCCTAACATTCTGAGGCCATACTTATTAAATAACTGCAATATGCATTAAAAATTACTGACTTTAAGGAGATTTATTCTTCAGTAAGTCTATATACGATTGAATTCTTAAATGTAAAACAAAATCTTTATTCTTAGTTAAATGTGTTGATTTATAAAGTATGCCCTATTTGAACTGCAGAGTAAATAAGCATTTATTTCCTCAATAAATCACAATTTGAAAAATAATTTAATAAAATAAAAAATAACAGATAACTAAATGTGTATTTACAATTTATTTGACATAAAATATTTAAAATAATATTTAGTGTCCTAATATTGAAACATATTGACACACTGCAATAATCTGTATAAAGTCTGGACAGAAAGAAGATAAACTGTAATATAATATTGTATACCAAATAAAGCAAATATAATTGTAACCATTGTAGAGATGTATTTCATAAATGTATGTATTAGATTCTAATATACATTTATAGTGTATAGAATGATTTTGTTAAAATAATCCTATGCACATTAAATGGAATAATTAATTTAATTTAATGTGAAAATGTTTCAAGAATCACGATATCAACAGTTCAAATTATACGTCAGTTGCTGTTCCTCTAGGAAACAAGAAATGGTGCTAGGATCTTTTGTTCCATAGGATGAAACAAAAGGCAGCTGTCCTAAAGGCAGCTCACACTGCATCTCATGGAATCCATTTCTTGCTGTAAAACATGTCTGAGCAATAAATATTCAGCATAAAAATCTTTCTTTTGGGATAGGCGCAACTCCTAACATTGCTGCATGTGCTTTCAAATCTCTCTCTTTTCTTGTTACATTACCTTTAGTTTCAAAAATATTTTTTTATTTGCTGATAGTTCATTTGCTAGAAAGTCAGCAGCTTAAATCCAGTTAATATGTAATCACAGATTGATTATCTGTTTAGTTTTAAGTTTGAAGGTATCTGAAAGTTATTAATTCTGCTTCCTTCTAAGTTTACGCCCACAGGTTCCAGTCCAATGCTTTGGCGAGTAGAAAATAACTCCCTCCTTAGTTGTCTGAAGAATGGTCGTTATCTCTCATCAGCCTTTCTCAGATCTTTTAACTGTTGTATATTGGGCTTGTTTCCACAGTCTTCAACATCTTCATAATTCTCTTTTGAATTCATTCCAATTTGTTGTTGTCCTTTTTGGGAACTATGGTATCCAGAACTGGACACATTCTGTGCCTGTTGCTTTTTTCTTTTTACATTAATTGTAGTTCAGAAAGTACTTCATAAGCATTTGTTATGTACCAATCAAGAGCATTATCCTACCAGTTCTCAATTATTAATGGGGATGTAAATTATTTGTATCTAAAGTAAATGTGGTTCAGGTAGAGTTTGAGAATGCTTGTTGCACCTGTCAGCACCTTAAAGATGTCCCGGGTTTTTCTGGTTTCACACAGTAGCTATGTGGTCCTAGGAAAACATTTACACTAAGGAGGTAATGACAGAGACGTAAAAAAATCAACGGTGCAAATGCTTTATCCAAATGAACAGCTTGTTCATTACTTCTTAGAGTCTACTTTCCTATTGACTTCCTTTTTGGCTACTCAGCCTTTGACAGTTGTATCTTTAAAACACACCTTTGTTCAGGACTAGGTGAATTGATTTAAGAATCTGAGAGGCAGTGCAGGCAGCAATTCTTACTGGATCTGCTTCAGTAAGAGTGAAGTGGGAGTAATTGGCTACAACAGTGCTGGAGTAATCCCACCAGAGTTATTATTCCTAGATGTCCCTACCATTTTTTCTTCCTCTTCATCATAAAACAAGTCCAGCAGGATCATGACCATAGCAAATAAACTTTTGAAAACAGGGATGGAGAACTGCCTCTTTCTAAAGCCTTAACCTACAAGTATGGAGATTATCATGTCCAAACCAACAACCCCCGTTTTTCTCCAAAGCACAGCTTCCAATGGCATGAGATTTGCTCTCAAGCTGGGGTAGTCCCCAATTGTTTGGAGGGGAAAATAAGATGGCTTAATATCCTACATATCCTAAGATGCTCCAACCCAGACCAACAAAGCCATAATTGAAAACATCACAGATTGGGCTAGGCACCTGCTTTGGTCAAGATGGGGTCTACAAATATTCTGTTGAGAAACTAAGGAGGAAGTCCTGGTTTCAGGAAATAGTAATATTACAACTCTAGCTGTAAAAGTAAAATGATTGATGTGCTTTGTTGTAATTAAGAAAAAGATTCCCTTAAGTTTACTACTACTTTTATTGACTCCTTTTGTGATAAGGAATAATGGACTTAGTAACATATAGAACGGTGTTTCTTCTCACTTATATAATGCTAGATAAGATCAAATTGACTGGATCATCTGCTGATTTTGGTTGTGATATGCATTTGACCCCTGCCTAACTTATGCACATTGCACATGTTGTGAGGCATAATATTATCTGTTACCTACAACAATTACCTTATTTCTCATGCAGTAGTACACAACCACAGGTACAATGCCTGCTAGATTGGGACATCAAGAATGCATAGTGTCTTCTAATTGAAGATTATATCTCTTAAATAGATTTGCTTCCACTTTTTTTTATAAAGAGGAAAAAATGATGGGGAATTAATATAGTACCAAAAAAATAATAAATCTTACATAGTTCAATATTTTTAAAGGCAGCCTGTTCCTGGTGAAATAAATGTCATCTTTTTAATAACCAATTACAAATTTATTTTGAGTGACAATCAAATAGAATTAATTTACATTGAAAATGGAGGGTCAACGCTCTTAGAAAACCTACAACTATTCAAGAGGCATGAAATATAAAGAATCCTAATAGCACTTACCAAATCTCATTTTAGAAAACTGAGTTCTGCCATCATTAATAACTCTTCTACTTAGCATAAATATTACATTAATATTTCCAAATGCCTTATAAATTAAAATATCAATTATTACATTGTAACATATGCAAGGTTTATAAACCAAATTGTTTTCTAGATAATTCCATTTTGCTTTATTTTGAGATATGGATATTTTTACCTGGTTTCTTCCTAGGTATCCCTGCTCTTGTTGCCTAGATACAGAGCATAATAATTGAAAAGTTAAATTATGCACCAAAAAAGAAATGAATATCATTTGGTGCTGGTTCTCTCTATTAGGAAGCAAAGATTAGTGAGTTTGGAAAATAGCATGTTGCATATACAACTAGAATGACCCAAAGTCTGGGAACTTGAAGCAGAGATGTAAAATATAGGGATCCAATTGGTTACGTATTTTTAAGAGAAAGGGAAAAATAAATGTAGCTCTGTCAATGAAAAATTCAGTTATTTTTTTATAAACTTGCTAAACCAAGGACAAATACATTTATCTTATGCTTCCCAGCTGCTGTTTGGACTAAAATAATTTTAATGATATCCTATAGATGGTAGGTCAGTAATCCATGCTGCTAATGAAATAAGCCTTGAATTGCTGTTTTGCTAGTTAGCAGGGGAGAAAATAAATGGTAGAGACTTTCTGACCGTAAAGAGACAGCATATGAAAGAACATGGGAAATTCGATAAATTTTAGGTAGATAAATTGGAAATGACTGACTTATCTCTCGGAAATCTAATCTATCAGCATACATAGTACTTGGATAGATGAACTCACAATTAGCCATTTTCATAAAATGCACTAGAATTCTGTCTCTTTGTGTGGTCCTTTATAATTGGAGATGATCCCAGCGTATGTTCAGACATTGAAGGTTCCCTTGGCTAAGCAACGGCAATGAACACTGTCCACAAGAGTCAGATATGACTGGACGGGAGAAACCTTTACCTTTTCTATCGTAGCTAATTACAGAGCTACTTATTTGGTCACCATGCATTAAACTAATGAACAAAATATTCTGCATAAGACGAAGGCAGGTAAATATCAAAATGTTTTTGAAGTATTGAATTCTTCAAATTGTTTGGCATGCAACTGCCCCATATAAGAACTGATTAAATTAAATTATTTTTATAAAATCAGTGGACACAAGGAGATGAAGAATTAAAAGTGATGGCACAGCAGACTCACATGTCTGAGAAAGACAAGACTGGGTGAAGGAAGATATTAGTGGACTAGTACCAGAGTGCTGCAACCACAACAGAATGAGTTGTTTGCCTCCTTGTTGCCATCTAGCTGTCTGCTTTTTTTCAGCCTAAATATGGTAGTTGAACTCAAACAGTACTATAGGAATCTAGTGTTCGTAAATGCTAAACACTGGACTTTCAGGCAAGTATTCCGAGTTTTCGCAAAATATTTTACAGGGTTGGTTTTTTCTTTTAGTATGAAACAATGCAATTTTGTTACACTGCACAGCTATTTGTAAGAAATATGACAGCTACAGTAATATGTTTTTAAACCCGTGCTGGGTTACTTGCTGTTCTTCACATGAAAACATTGTGTAAATGGTAGGTAAGCATCTGAACTGGATGTTACAGAACTATAAAGCTACCTATAGGTTTTGAGGCTATATGGTCTATTGCACCACAAAGTAAGAAACGGTCAAGCACCTTAATGCTGTATTGGTGGAAACCAATCATCAAAGTGTGAGCCTCATGGGCATTGTGCGCATGCAGATTTGTATACTTGCACACATACAGATACATAAATACTGAAGACTGAAAATTTTGAAAAATACATTATGATAGAAAGTACACACCATTTCTAATTAAAATGGTCTTCAAAAGCTATTCGAAAATCTATACACTGTCTTGGAAAACAGGCATTTAACATTACAGTACAGTGAGTTAGGATATACAATTGTGGCTAATTATATTTTTGTGTATTACAAAAAAAGAAATCACTTGTGTTAGTACAATTTATCTGAAGACTTCTCTAACCCATTGTAATTCTGGAACAGATGACTAACATGTTATAGAACTGAAATAAATACAAGAAATATACTTGAGACTGTTAAAATTGAAAATGGATTCTGGGTACTGGATAAAACTGCTGATCTTGGGATAGGTATTTAAACCTCAAGAGATAATTCAGTGTATATTTAACGTGCATCTGTACCATGATGATGGAGATGACTTTTTCACAAATCACATTTTATATTATTTTTTTCGAAGACGGTTATGTTCCAAATGCACAGTTCACTAGAGGTAGATTGGACTTCCATTTGGTACATGCATAATCACAGTGAATTTTTGATTGCCTTTGCTTACTATAAGCTTCCAAATTATAAGAAATTCTTGATTTTTGCAAATAATATTTTTCCATCTTTCTAATGGAATATCAGTAGGAACAGCATTGGCAGTTGTCTACTTTCCTGTAAATTGTACACTCAAAATTACATTTTGGCTCCATTTTGTCTTTTATTGGCAAACAATAAAAAAGATAACTGTATTTGAACTTTCATTGGTCCCTCGATCTCAGCAATTTTATTTCAGTCCTAGTCAGCATCCTTCAAGAATAGATCTAAACGGAACAACAAACACTGAGAGGTATTATATATATAGCCTGCTGTGAAATTTAAAATGAAGGATGGTTCAAGACTGCTTAAACATCATAAAAATGGCTTCCATCCTAGGAAAACTTGATTATGATGAAATAATATTTACTACAGTGCTCTGCACTGTAATAAATATCAGTATAAATTAATAATTTATTAGTACCTGAGCAAGGACGCAAACCACCTTCACACACTATAGCACCAAAGGCAGTAGCTCAGAGTTCTTAAAACAATGGGATATAGAACATTAAACATTCTATTGGTTGATATAAAAATATTAATTTCCAGCTGAAAAATAGTGCAAACTTCTATTTTTTCAGAATAAAAATTGTCAAACCCCCCTCCCCCCGCATTTCATTTCATGTAGGGCCTAGGCACGTGAAGTGGAGGTTTTGGTGCAGGCCTGTTCAAGAGAAGAGGGGCAAGGGGCAAAAAGACAAAATCAGTACATGAAAATTGGGAATTACTAACATGTTTATTTACTTATTAAATACATCAAGCAATTGTTACTTATAGGCATGGGCATGCTATAGTTTCAGGTCACATAGATATCCTGGACCACTTTCCTGAATCTGCCTCATCAAATTTAATTTCAGGAGGCTGCAAATGGGTGTGTGTGTGTGTGTGTGCATATGCACTATACTACAGTGCTTGCACTGGTTCCCAATCAGCTTCTGAATGCAATTTAAACTATTGTTTTTAACCTTTAGGGCCATGAGCTTGGTACCAGATTATCTTCACAATCTTCAGCTAGAATCAGCCTGACCAAAATGATGTTTCGGGAGAAGCAGTTTGTGGTTTTCCCACTTTGGGGAGGTGCCAGTGTTGGCCCTTTGGAATAATAGCTTAAAAGATCTCTTTCATAGAACTTTATTTATTTATTTATATTTATTTATTTGATTTATATCCTGCCTCTCTTCACCCAAAAGGGGAACTCGAGGCGGCCACACAATACAATAGCACAATAGCTATACAATAAAATCAAAAACTCATTCACTCACTCAATCAGACACTAGAGGGTGGGGGAAGGACCGGTGATCAAGTCCATGCTTGTCGGCAAAGCCAGGTCTTCACAGCCTTGCGAAATACGACCAAGCTGGGGATGGTTCT
>JANHGC010003518.1:45618-64980 GCA_027560395.1 Boaedon fuliginosus
GTGTCAGTCATCACAATATTGGTGATAGTATTTAATCATCATCATAACTATTCCCATTAAAACATGTACAGGACCCTCATTAGATTTCAAGAATTTAAAGCAAGGATTCATTTCTTTGCAGTCTGAGAAAGTCCCAGTTTTGTTAAAGGTTGAGGCTTCTTTTCTCTTGGAAAAAATCAATGTTTCTCTCACCAATGGATTTATCTGCATATCTAAGCACCTCCTGGAAATGCCAATAAAAGCAGTAGATAATATCCAAATGCATTCTATCCTCCATAACCATCAATCATATTGCTATAAATAGGTCACAGCTATGGCAATGCAACTTTACAGAAGTGAAGTATTAAAAAGTTTCATTTTAATTTAAAGGCAGAGATTGCAGGGGGGAAGAAATAGGAATTTTCTTATGTAACACAAATTCCTGTCTTGAATTCAGTCTATGAAATATTTCTTTAACATGGGATTCTTTATAGCACCATAAAACTTTCTTTCTACTTTGATATTTTATTGGAATAAATTATGTTAATGTTATTTTTTTAAAGAATATAATGATATGGTATCCAACAATTTGAAACATTTTTATATCATGAGAACAACTGTAAATCTTAGTAGAAATTTTTGAGCATAATGGGCATTTTGAAACCATATGTCTTTAATTGGACAATTAATTGATAGCAGTGTTCCAATATCTAAGGGGCTGCAACAGAGAATAGGGGGTCAACCTGTTCTCCAAAGCATCTGAAGGCAGGACAAGAAGCAATGGATGGGAACTTATAATCAAGCAGAGAAGCAACCTAGAACTAAGGACAAATTTCCTGACAGTTAGAACACTCAATCAGTTGACCAACTTGCCTCCAGAAGTTGTGAATGCTCCAACACTGGAAGATTTTAAGAAAGGATTGGACAAGCATTTGTCTGATTTGAGGGGATTGGACTAGAAGACCTCCCAGATCACTTCCAACTCTGTTATTCTGGAAGCAAAAAGATTTCTCAAATAATTTAACAAACTGGCTACATGGGACTTTTCTTCACAAGGTAATTTTTCTACATTCTCTGTTTTTGCTTAACAGCTAACAAAACTGCGGGGAGTTTGAAAGAAGAAACCACCAGGTTTCCATGTGTTTTTCAGCAGATGCCAGCACAGCATTTCTAGCTCATTAACAGTGTTCCAGTAGCTGTAGCTGAACTTTTGTTTTATTTATACTAGGTGATACAAAGGTCTAAATTTGAAGGGCAAAATACAATTTGGATTGTACAAGAGTAGGTCTTACCTGCCTATAATCCCTTATACCAAATGTATATTTTCTTGGGATCACACATTTGTTGCAGAAGCAGCTTGAATGGAACCCAAAATGAGCTGTGCCTGTGGCCTCATGTGCCCTGAATCACACTTTGCCCTTCAGATCCAAATTTCTGCAGAACCCTAATTTGAGCCTTTCCTGTCCTCTAGTAAAAATACAATACAGTAAAGCGTTATTCACCATCATCAATAGCAATAGCAATTAACTGATTTTAAATAAATGTGTTTTAGTGAATGCTGTAGGAATTGAAGTTGCATTATAGAGTGAAGTTGATTGAAGAGAAAAGAGGAAATTACTTAATTCTTGGAGTCTTTCTTCTGACCTTCTCTCAGATGGATTCTTGCACTCCAAGGAGCATCATATTATTTTAATTAAATTTCTTAATTCATCACCTGTTTGCCTTTTTAGGACCTTGCTACTTCTCAGTAATTATTTTTCAGTCTAACTGCCCCATTTGGCACTACTCTGTTGTCAAAAGCACTGACCGCAGAAAAAAGTAACAAATGACTGAAATGTTGGAAAAGGGTCAGTGCAGAACTACAACAGCAAACAGTTTGGAGTGGATGGATATGCGGTTTTCTAATGCACTTTTTCTGTTCTTGATTCAGATTACTTTATAGTGAAAGCCAGATAATGGTTCAAGTCAGTTCCCAGACTGATGGAAGTACACTTGGTGGCACCATTTCATCCTAATTCATTTTCAACTATGACTTATGTTTTCAGAGTTAATGCTGTGCACTTACAGAGTGGCTCTCATCCCAGAAATCTCTAAGTGCTTAAGCAAACATAATAGTAATTACTTCTAAGAGGAAGGCAAGTATTTGCATTTTTACAGTTAAGTAACTTCAAGCAAAGCATTTCAACCTTTATTCAGGAAAAGATGCAGCTGTTCTCACATAGTACTAGTAAGAACAATGTTGGTCACTGGGAATCTCCATGTAACGTTTAACTATGTGCACAGGTCTGAAGCGAGACCTATGGCTATGACCCAGCAAGAAAAATCCTGGCTCATTTTGGCAAAACAGATGTTGACATACATGAGCTGTAACTGATGTTTCTGAAAGCCTGAGAGAATGCACCCAGCCTTCTCCAGCCTAAGATGCTGTCATTCAATATGTTGGAAGCACAGCTCCATGCTGGTTGGAAGCTATGTACCCCAAGCATAGCTGGAACAAGAGACAGTCAAAGAATGATGTGGTAACAACCATCTTCCAAGAAAATTATAAGCTTAATAGAGATAGATATACACTAAGGCAAAGAGGTTAATGAAGTAAAAATACCATTCTTTGCATCTTAATTCTATTCTTCGATTATGTCATTCACCAGCTTACTTGCATCAAAAGGAATGCATCACTGACTATCAGCTTGAGGAAAGGATTGGCATCTGGTGATGAAATGCAGCGGGAAAGATTTATTCTGGGGTCATGAATTCTGAGAGGTAAGAAATCATTACATGCCTCCTCCAAATGTCAATGCTAATTTGTTTGTGTGAATAAATATCTAGAGGGGGAAAAAATAATACTCAAGTATTCAAGCTCACCTGGTCCCCAGAGGGTGATGCACTGTTGTTCATGAGTTTGGCACATCCCGTTATAGCAGTACCCGTCTACCCCGTAGCAAGAGTGCCCATCATGCAAGTAAACATTGGCTGGGCAATGAGGATTGCTTCCAGTACAGAATTCAGGGAGATCACAGGAATTACTGGTACCCCTGCATAAAATCCCTGCTGGCCTCAGCTGTAGGGAAAAAGAAGGGGCTGCAGTTTCAAAGAAGAAAGTGCATTATATTGTGGCTTTTATGCTACAAGCTAAAGTTGTCTTTCTCTCTTCCTAAGATTCTGTACCAGGCATCTATTAAACGCAGCATGAGAAGCGAAAGAGCACTTTATATGCCTCTCATTGATATACTGCAGAATTGTTTATGGCTTACTTTCAAAGGCCTACCTTCATTCCTCATTAAAATGCAAGCACAGCCCTTTGATGTTCTGCATCACACAGAAGCACACATCTTAAACCTCAAAGAACTCTGCTGTGGTAGGCAGATGCATATAGGACTCCATCTATTAATACTAGCAGCAAAGAATATAAAAAAATACACATTGTCTTATGGGAGAAGATATTCTGGCCTCTTTCTTAAAAAAAAATAGTTGTCTCAATATTATTATTTTTTTGCATCATTACAAGACAGGAACACAAAGAATTCTATTGAAAACACACCCATACCCCAGCCTTGAATATCTGAACCAACATAAACACCCCAGCCTTGAATATCTGAACCAACATAAACATTACTATAAAATCCTGCCCATACCAAATGAAGAATGACCAAATATTCACCTTGCAATCTTCACAGCAAAGTCCATGTGCACACACTGCTCCTGACCTTAAAGTACAGGTTGTAGCATTACAGCATTCGTTTGTACATTCCTAAAGGGGGAAAAAAACCAATTGTACTATAGGGTTGCACTGAACAATCAAGTTTGTATACAAACGGACTCAATGTACAGGATGACTTGATTCTTGGGGCAGAATTAAATAAAGCTCAGGCAAAGTGCTGGATTATTTGTGAAGTCCATAGATTTTAGGATTGTCCTTGTCTCAATCTTACTTTTTCTTTCCTTAAATGTCCTATTGATTATATCCTACAAAAAGACCCAGATAAATCTTTAGCCATGGTTAACTTTGGGCTAACTTTGGACTAATTTTCTCTCTCAGCTCTAGACCTCACAATGGATCAAGTGCCATGTACATTTTGTTGAGTTTCTACATGACAGTCAGTTCTCCATCCAATGATAAAAGCATTTCTAACTTATCTTTATTTAAGTTTTTAAGAAATAATACCACGAACAAACATGGGAAATGCTTGATGGTGTTGATGGAATCCCATTATGGTGGGAAATTCACTGCAACACTAATTTTATGAACCAGCACATGTTATTGAGACTATCCAAGCAGCTCCCACTATTTCTGCAACAATAACTCTTATTTGGCAATGGGTCACAATCATACAAAGGGCAAAGAACTAATAAAAGCCAATAAACAGAGAAGTTATTTCTATATAAATCCCACTGTGTTATGAACAGATTGCAATACTAGCTACTTTTATAAGAGCCATTTAAAAGTATGAACAAATGCAATATTTCTTCCAGCCTTCTTTAGCTCTATCAATAACTAAATTTTATAAGGCTGAGATTATTCAACAAACTCCTGTTCTTTGTTTACTGGAAACTGATCTACTAACTTTATTTCCTGTATTTCTTTTAATATTTGACAGCAGTTCTTATGGAGCTGTTATTTTTTTAAAAAGGGGAGTTAAGGATATTATATTAATTTATAATTTGTTTGAGCTAGTTCTGTGCCTATTTGGAGCACTTCAAGTGTATATAGGCATATATGTATGTCTGTACATATAAATCCCACTTCATATAAATAATTAAACTTCAAGATAATTGAAGCTACAACTAGTATTATCTTCCTAAGTTTTTCTCTCTCTCAGTGAGAACTAGATCTTCTCTTCTAGAACTTCATCACTATTTGTGCTCTCCCTGAATTGCTTCCAATTTATCTTGTATAGATAAATAGCATAGTACATCAATGTGATCTAATCTCTGGACTGAGCAGAGTCATATTATTGGTTCAAGTGTCTTGGAAAGGATGCTGTTGTTAATGCAATTTGAAAGGACATTAACCTTTCTTACATGGTAACATATTGTTAGGTTAGTAATCTGTTCTAACCTTTAGGTTCTCCTTAGAAATACTACTTACCTTGATACAATCTTCTCAACTTCATTTTGTTGTATGTGTATTATATAATGCCATCTGTTGAAATGGGTTGTAGAGTTTTCTATAATAATAGTAGCTACCCATTCTCATGTACTACCCTTCCTGTTTCTTCTTGTAGATTTTTATTTTCTTGGTATGTTTTTCACTTACTACATATATTTTCCTATAAGTCTACTGGTTTGTCTAAACTGAAAATAAATGGAAACATACAGTTCAAGTATCTCAAATGTCACAGGGAATGGTAATTGTTTTAGATTAAGGATTGGCAGAATCACCATTTCCCCTTCCATTGAGATTTCGAAAAAGCATAGCAAATTCCTCCTGCTCTGCCCAATTTCTGGAGTAGGTAATATAATCTGAAATAGTTTGTATAATTCCATGGAAAACTACAATTTGGGTGGCATCTGAAATTCAGAAGAGAGTGTGTACTTCTGCCTTAGGGCTATACTTACAGCGTCTCCCTTCATCAACACTTGGGTGTGACAATTTTGAGAAGACAGCTATAATATGCCATTTACTTTTAGTTTTCTTATCACTAGGATATTTTTATATAGATCTCATCCATGACATCACTATAAATATCATCTATCCCATTGGAGAGCTGAAGAAGGTAGCCAAACAATCTCTTTGCTAACATAGTCAGGTAATTGGCAACCAGTGATATATCGGTTGGGTTCAACATACTGATGAAGCCTAAGTTGAAATTAACAAAACACACAATGTTGTGTTCAAAAATCACATTTTACCCCAATAAACCATATTATGCTTCCAAGTATTGTCTTGGATAACAGAACATAGTATATAATGATTAATTTTTACAACACACCAAACCAAAATTACCCAAATCTATTTAAATCTAATCTAATGTGTGGTATTGCTATGCAGTGCTTTGTATTAAAAAAAGGGTGGAAAATGTGTTGGTGTTTGAAGGGCTCTTATGGAGCATCAAGTTAGTGAAAGGTTAGCAAAAGGCATTTTAAACTGTAAGTTTTTGTCAATTAATAAATTAATGAAGGGTTGATTAAAAAAACATAAATAATGGATGTGGATATAGTAATTGACTTGAGAATAAATCTACCACTGATATGAAATTACTTCAATAAAATAATTATGTTCATCTGATGATTTGGCCTCAGCTGTACATTCTTGTCTACTGTAGATATATAGTTTTAAATCTTAGATCTGAATCTAATGAAGGATAGGTTGCAAATATAATCTGCACTATTGGCTAATAAATACATTAGCGATCCATGCAGCACAATTTAATCATGGTACTTCTCCCTACACATAAGATCATAAATATTTTGTTGCCTGTAGATTAAACCAATAAGAACTCTCAGAAAAAAATTGGATTTCTTTCCAAGGTTAAAGTCAGAAGGAAGTGAGTTAAATTGATGATCCCTGAACATCAAATCCCTGAGGACCTCACCAAAATAGCTATAGATAAAACTGCTCCTCATCTTTTAACTCCATCTGACTGAACAAATAAGAAATCTCTGATAGTGAAACTATAACATAAAATAGCAACTAGGTCAGAAGGAGGAACAAAAGTTATTATTATATTTTGCAGACCTTAAGAAAAAGAAGATGATATGGGTAACTGATCCTGTTCCAGTTGCTTAAAAGAGTAGGGACACAGAACCTTTGAAAAGTCTTTTACTTGGAATGAAGAGCCAATGTGTCAACATTTTCAGCAGATAGAGATACAGTATAGGAAATGATTGATTATTCCAATAGCTTTTTCAGATGGCGTATTGTTGTTCAAATCAACACGCTTGAATAAATTGTTCAACAAAAGAGATGCTCATCAATAGTGCCAAAGAACTGAATATTTGCTTTCACTTTTGAAACTTGAAATCAAGAAAATTAACATTGACTATTTAATAGCAGCAAGTAAAATACATAATCTCTCTTTCTTTCTCTCTCTCTATCCCTTCCCCTCCCTCTCCCTCTCCTCCTTCCTCTCTTTCTCTCCCTCCCTCTCTCCCTCCCTGTCTCTCTCTATCTTTCTCCCTTTTGATAGCACGATAAACACTGTTGGATTCCAAAAACAGGAAAATGCCTAAATTCATCAGAAGCATCTAAATATTCCTTTATAAAAGTTAACAATCTCTTTTTGGCCAGGTAATTGAAAATATGGCGCAAAGCTCTCTGCCTGATCTTGTAGCAAGAATTTTTTTTGTGGACTATGACAGTACTGAAAAGAGGAGCAATATCTGTTGAGCATATTGTAGGCAAAATTGCCTTAAAAAACACCAACAAAAGCAGTAATATAAGTTTTAATCTGAAATCCATAACTCCATGAACTATTTCGCACTAGTTTTGAAAGAAAACTGAAGAATCTGAACACTGAGATTTAATGCATTTTTTAATCAGTGGGCAATAACTCCTTATTTAATATATAAGAACTCACAAAATTGCATCTAGGCTACATCTAGGATAAGGTTACTGAATTTTTTTTTACAGGAGACAATGTTTCATTAGTGATGATGCCTCTCCTGACGGTTGTCCAAACATAAGCAGAAAGATGAATATGCAAAAAAAAAAAATCTAATTTATAATTAGTTGTGAAAACCGGTTTTACAAATAGAATCAAACATTTTGTTCTTTCACAGAAGGATAATAGAAATGCAGTGTTTTCCCAACTAAAATTCTAAGGAGATCTCAGAAACTCTTGAATTTCTATCAATCTAGTCACCTCAAGGCAGGGTGCTGTGGAGAGGGGCATCCAGCTTCATATACAGAATAGTCCTATAATTCATCAACAACATACACAGAATTAAACTGTGGAAGGCAGATTCAAGCACACAGGCCTTGGCTGCTTTCAGAGCTACAGAGTATTTCTGCAAATATTTAAGGGAGTTTTTAAATTTTTGATGAAGAAAAACCAAACCTGCCAAACAGGGGCATATGATTAAAAAATATAAGCTTATAGTGAGTACCTTACATCTGTACTCTGGGTACTGCACTGTCTGTCAGTGTAGGATCAGCTTCAGCTGACACTATCAGCTTCAGGTCAAAGTGCAAATATAGAAAATTCCCAATATGCTGGATTTGCACATATTTGCAGGACTGCTTGCTCCAACCATAATTGTCTGCCTTAATTCAGGCATCTCAAGAAAAGCTGTTAGTAATACCCTATTTCCGCAAGTTCTATCGACTGCAGGCCTATAAATGTTGTTTTTCATTGGTGACATCCCTGCTAGGGAACAACCTCTGGTAGAGATCAAATCTTCACAATTCCCAGACATACTTAGTCTTCTGGAATCTTTTGAAGATTGGGATATTGCAGGAGGCAATAGAGGAAGTGAAAGAACAGGCAGAAATGTTTCTTTTTTCTCATTTAATTGTCACGTATACATTGTCTTTATATGGAAGTTTTTGTTTTTAAAGCTATTTTTTACTCCTAATTATGGTACTTGCAGAGACTCTGGCTAATTGCAGCAGGTATTAACTTGATCAATATAGAAATAAATATATTTGAATGTTTGGAGTTGAAATGATCTTGCAGGTCATTACAGGTATTGAACAATGACAGCATACTGAACAGATGGCCGTTCAGCCTCTACTAAAATAGCAGTAGCAATAGACTTTTATTCCGTTTCACAGTGCTTTACAACCCACTCTAAGTGGTTTACAGAGTCGGCATTTCTCCCCCAACAATCTGGGTCCTCATTTTACTGAACTCAGAAGGATGAAAGCTCAGTCAACCTTGAGCTGGTGAGATTTGAACTGCCAAACTGCTGGCAGTCAGCAGTCAGCAGAAGTAGCCTGCAATACTGCAATCTAACCATTGCGCCACCACAGATCATGAATAAATACTACCAGCAAGAGAGAATCCATAAATTCACAAGGAAATCCACTTCACTCAAAATTTTATTTTTATCATTAAGTCAGTTCTTCCCATCCTGAGTTGAAATTAGCTTCACTACCCAGTTTTTACAGAAGGGAAGTAGTTTATGAACATTCAGCAACACTTCTGCACACAGTTATTTTTAGTTAGTCCTCAACTTATAAGAGTTCAATTATTGACCATTTGAAGTTACAATGGCACTGAAAAAAGTGACTTATGACCATTTTTCAAACCTATATGACCGTTGTAACATCCCCATGGTCACGTGACCAAAATCCAGATGCTTGGCAGCTGATTCATATTTATGATGGTTGCAGTAGTCTGGGATCATGTGATCCCTTTTTGTGACCTTCTCACAAGCAAACTCAATGGGAAAGCCAGTTTCACTTAACAACCATGTTACTAAATTAACAACTGCAGTGATTCATTTAACAACTTTAACAACTCATTTAACCAAAAAGCAAGAAAGGTCATAGTAAATTTTACTCTTTCTCCACCCATTATGCAGTTGCTGGCTGTGCCCCTTTTAGACCGTTCCCTAGGCCAGGGATCTTCAACCTTGGCAACTTTAAGACTTGTGGACTTTAACTCCCAGAATTCTGGAAGCTTTGGTGGTCCACAAGTCTTAAAGTTGCCAAGGATGGAGACCCCTGGCCTAGGCAACATCTCTCCCCATCCCCATTATATTCCCACATACCATTACATCTCTTTTGGGCAGCCGTCACTTTTAATCAGTCAGGTCCACTTCCCTGCTTTTTCATCTGTAAGTAATTTTACCAACTCAAGATATGTAGGTTTCTTGAGCAGATTTTCAGTCCGCCCCCTCACAGTGACCCAGCTTCGAAGAAGTAGCTTACTAAGATCCCCAGATATCTTTGTTTCTGTTTTGTTCTTTTTGAAATATGATATTTGACCTCCACCAGCAAAACTTGCCTCCTAGAATTGCTTAATAAATGAGTTTTGCATGCATCTTTTAGAAGAACCTTCACAGAGGATGCCTCGATTTCTTCAAAGATTTGAATTATGCCGATGTGTAGATCCTGGGTTAAATTATTGAAATAATGTAACTTCGATTAATGTAATATATTTGGCACAGTTAGAATTGTTTTGTGACAATAATAAGTTATTCTTTTATTTAAAAATATTAATAAGATGGAAAAAAGAAACAAGAATGTCTGAGCATGAATTTGGAAGCATCAGGCAGGAGATGTCTACCTCAAGAAATGAGTGGGCTGTCAGGAAATCTTTATGACTTCAATCAACTTAATAACCTATATAGAAAACTAAAGTGATTTCTTGCTATTTCAGTGCCTCTCAATTTATTATGTATTAGGGGAAAAAAACAAAAGAAATCCATCATCTTCTGATATAGTTAGTTTTGATTATCTAAACAATTCCCCCTACTCCCAAATATGGTGGCAATGGATGCTAAGTTATAAATTAAACAGAGGGATCTTATCCAGCATGTTCTTTATGCTAACAACTCTATACTGAAGAGAAGAGTCATAAATCAGAAAATTGGGGAAAATGGTTTTGTGCAGCCATAGAAAATAAAAACAGGGTATTAGCAAAAGAGCCATCTGTTCTAGGCCTGCAACAGAATAGCCTTTGCATAATATAGCTCAGGGAACATTCTTCTGCATAATGGATCAGCCATCCTTTATGTCAATGTTTCTCACTTCAACAATTTTAATATGTGTGGACTTTAGCTCCCAGAATTCCCCAACCACCATGGGAATTTGGGGAGTTGAGTTCTGCATGTTTTCTGTGAGTTGCTGAGGGTGAAAAACACAATTTTATGTACTGTTAACTTTGCAGAATATCATGGTCTTGGATATGGCCTCTAGGTTGGGGAAAGACCAGCCCACAGGCATTTGGAAAGAATAGTATAATATGACCTTTTTTTTAGACATTTGAGCACTGCTATGAAGAATATGAACTAGATGAAAATATGGTGGGATATTCCAAAATGAACTTGGTCTTTCCTTTAAAACAAAGAGTATTACTCCTACCTCAGGTTCACCACAATCACATTCTTCTCCCTCTTCTACATAGCCGTTCCCACATTTTGGGCCACCAAATGATTCCTTAACCTCGGGAAGGTTGAAGAGACACATCCCCACGCCTTTCTCCAAGCTGTTTTCCAAGTCCTTCTTGCTGCAACTGCTGAACATCATAGGAAACGGGTAGCTAGAGAAAAATAGGAGACATTTTGTTACTATAATAGAATGTAGGTGAAAGAAGACGCTCTAACATGCTGCTTTGTTAGCATGCTATTCTAAATTGTACAGCATCATAATCAACAAGGCAATAAGTGTTCCCTCTGTTGGGGATTAAATGCAAGCATTTTGACAATTGTTGATGTTAATGCTTCTTCTACAATGCATTTGTGTACATTAATAATTATTATAAACACACAAAGCTGTCTTAAGAAAACCAGACTGCATAAAATTAACCACAGTATATTTTATATATCTTTAGTAAAATAAATATGCTTAGGGATAACTAATCCTCGCTACTGTACCTCTAAGCCCTCCATATCAAGACAGATTTTACAAAGTGGTTAGTTTTGGAGGAGAGAAGGAGTAGGAAATGGGACACAACAGATTAGAATCGCCACCCACCCTAAACACGTGACCACATTTCAAATATTGGTAACCAGCTCACATTTATAATAGTTTGCAGCATCCTGTGGTCACACGGTCAGGATTTTGATGTTTTTGGGGTATTTCTCAGCAGAAAATGGCAAAAAAATGGCCACTGGATAGGCTGGATTCACTTAACTAACATGACTTGCTTTACTACCATCATAAAAGCAGTTGAAAACTCTAGTCAGGTTACAGTGGCAGCCCTTTTAATGACTGCCTTGACTGATGACCAAAATTCCACACCCAATTTTGGTTGTAAATTGAGGACTCCCTATAATACTCTAATATATTCTAATATTATATATGACGGTCACTCCTATATGCTTTTAACATAAAGAGTTTCTGTGAAGTTTCGATGTTTTAACTCTTCATTTTTATGATCTTGCCTGCTTTCTTCGGTTTTCCGTTGGATGTTTGCCATTCAGTTAATCGTGAGTGAGGCTCAAAAACCTTTCTATCCAGTTTAATGCCAGCTGTAACTGGAAGGTAGCAAGGACCTCATGCCACTACTATGGACACTAAAAGAATGCCAAAAAACACATACTAGCTCTTCTGGGACATTTCTTGTGATTACATTAGCTTGAATCACAACCATCTGGCGAATAAAAAGCAAACTGCCTTATTTTCTAGGCTCTGGAACCAATTCACTTGTCCTTCTGCATTCAACCAGCAGCTTCACGCTATAGCTGGATAGGGAGTCAGCCAGCTCAATAATCACTGGAGTTTGTTCCCAAAATGAATCAATCCTCTACTATGAAAGCTAGGACGAAGACTTAAATAGGCTAATAAGGGAATAAACAGAAAATCTGCATAATTGAACGAGAAAGTGTAATTATTATAATTTGTAACTGAAAAAGAGTGTATTCTAACTCATCAAATAAGGGAGTCTCATTAAAGGAATTAAAGAAAAATTTCATCCCTCTTTCTGTGTACAGTTAAGATATTATGGTTAAATAAAAATGTCTCCTCCATATCACAGGTTGGAGATCTGAATTGCGTCCTGTAATTTTATTTTTAGGAAGTGCAGCATTTTCACAAGCCACTAGTGGAGGTCAGGATGACTTTTCTTCATTTACAGTGGTAACCTGAGCCTTCTCACACATATTTTTATTTTTTTATTTTGCATACACTTGTTGCCGTTTTCCCCCCATGATCCTTTCCCAAAGTCTTCCCCCCTCCTCTTACAAGGAATCAAAACTACTGCTTTCCCTATTTTTTGTTTTCTTTTAAAAAAATTCAGACAAGCTTAGAAACAAAACTATTGCTGCACTCAGCATCTTCCTTTCCCCTGAAATCAGCTAGAGTAGGAAGACTGAACCTTGGCTGATTTTTTAAATGATATGGGTGGTGAAAATGCTGGGCTGTGGGACAGTGGCCTTTTGCACAATTGTTCTGAAATAGTGACATATTTATATGACCTGAGGTGATGTGTAAATAAAAGTAATCTGGGAATTACAAGAAATAAAATGAAAGAGGAGTAGATACATTCAACATGAAGATTTATGTGTCCTTCTAAATACAATTCTTGATAACAATAGTCTTTGTTGAAAAAGGCCAACAAATGTGACTACATTATTACACAGGCCCAAGAACTGCTCAAATTAATGCTCCATGACAAATTTACAATAGATGCTTCATAAGTACCCCTTCCATTGGCCCATGGAGTACAATAGCAGAATTGTTTAGAATCTTTAACTATGTTAATCGATACATTGTACTGCATAAACTGCATTGAAAACGTAAATTGAGATTTAAAGCCAGACACAGAGGAAAGCTACAGTATTTAATTTCAGTCTCAGAGAGTTTTCAGAATAAAAACGAAGTGAAACTATTAGATATGCATCGTATTCCTCTCTGCATTCAGAAACCAGTTGCTTTCTATGTAAATTTAAGAACCATGTCATCTTGGTATCAGTTTCCTTAATGTACAAATTGTGTCTTGGCCTATTGTGTTGATACTGATACCTAGCTGGAAGCCAATCAGAACTGGGATTGGAAGACAATATTATAGGCTCAGATCATGGTTTTTTTAAGTAAATATTAAGAACATTACATAGAAAAAGAAAGATACACCAAACTACAACCCTTCAGCTTATCAGTAACTCACTGAAATCACAATGGACAGAACTTCTGGAGCCACCTGACAGCTGAATGGCACTTTCCCAGGACTTTAGGTCTATGTTGAAGTTCTTGGTATTTGGAATATTTTGCCAGCCTTTATACTTTTTAAAAGAGAGTAAACAGTAGAATACTTGGTGATAGCTCTGTGGTGCACCTTATCCATTATCCAGCTAACTGACCTACTGCCGAAGATATTGTTTAACTAATGCATTGTCTCCAGCATGCACCATAAGAAGATGGTCTGGTGAAATATCAGAAGGGGTATTCAGCCAGTTTGGACCGGTTTTACCAAACCAGTAGTAATGATACTGCGCAATTCGGAGAACCGCCGATTGGCTGTCCCTGCCCACCCCACCCCATATATCTTGCCTTCACCATGCAGCCCAGATAATCTTTGTGCCTTGCCTGCTCTGCTCACCAAAGGTAAGCATACCTCCCGCTTGCCCTTCACCTTGGGTCGGGGCCCAGGGATGTACCATTCCTTGGCTCTGGCCTTTGCCCAGAGCCTCCACATGTTTGCCATGCACCTTGGCTGGGTTGGGGAACCCACCATTCCCCAGCTCCGGCCTTTTCCTGAGCCTCTGCCCACATGCCACTTTCCCCCTCTGGCCTCAAACTATGGTCCTCCAGGCTGAAGCAATTTATTTGGCCTGTGGCTAGGCTGAAGGGCCATGTGGGGGCCAGTGTGGGCACAGGAGGGATGAAGTGGTTTGGGAATGGACCGGATGGTTCTTCTTACTGCAGTGGAGATCTTGCAGCTGCTTCTTCCATCTTTTGCCGAGCCTCGGTCACTCCCGGAGATGCTCCATGTGGTCTATGGATCGGCAGTGGCTTCTCTTCACTCTGCTCTTGCTGGGAGAGCATCTTGTGCAATTTAGCAGATGTGAGCTGCCACTTTCTTCTAAGAAAGCACTGCGGCTGAAACAGCATTGAACATGGCTGCTGCTTCTCTGTGCCACAGCACTTTCCGGATGGGACTTAGAGGAAAGTGGTGGCTCACAGCTGCTAAATTGCATAAAATGCTCTCCCAGCAGTGTGGAGAAAAGCAGCTGCTGCCCCGGAGAGCAGGCATGAGAGGAGCAGGCCCCAGAAGGCTGCTTGGTCAAGCCTCAGTGCATGGCGGAAGCCACACATGTGCAGAAGCCATGCACACATGCATGTGTGCGCTTTTCGGCAAACCAGTGGTGGAATTATTTGAAACCCACCAGTATTATATATCATATCAATAACTTAAGAAACTAGACAAAGTTCAGTCAAAGGTATTGGCACATGAGACATTGTTTCTTGGATGGGGCTACCCACTCTCCTTTCTACAGGAGTCACTTTACAGAGCTCATGTCCTTCTCTTTATCTTAATTGTTGTAAGTAGCAATGTAGATAAAAGGTTTGATGTGAGAGTAATTACATACAAGTTGTAAGAAGCAAAAGTGATTACTTTCAAATTGCAGCAGATTGTTAAGTAACTCTTTCTTAGCATGGGTACAGAGTGTGGAAGAGTTCACAATACAATGGTGTAATTTGCAAAGCTTACTAAATACCACTAATTGCCAGCCTGAGGAATTGCATCTTATATGTATATAGACACAGAAAGAAATGGAGTACACCACTACGCCTCCCCACTAATTTTTAGCAGTGACTCAAAACCCAATTCAAAGTGCTGTTTTTAACCAATAAAAATCTTAAATAGTTTTTAAACAAGGACATCAAAAAGATTACTTCACTTATGACTTTGCTTACTCATTCTAGTAATCATTGGAGGCCCTGTCATGCACCTTACAACACACCTCTCTAAATCCTTCTATCATGGTGGAAACATGAAACAGTGCCTTCATTTCACCTGCTTTATACCTAGTAGACTTTTGACTGAAAAATTGTTTGTCCCCTCTTGTCCCCTGAACCGTCTCTTCTACCACAATTCTTACTCTATTCCATTCTAGGATCCTTCTCCTACCATTCAGTTGAAGCTAAGAATTAGGAAACTGTGAGTTCTAGTCTGTTTTAGGCATGAAAACTAGTTGGGTGACTTTGGGGCAGTGATTCTTTCATAGCCCATGACATACTTGGGTGATAAACTGATCAGTTAATTCCTGTCATAACCAATAGATCAACACTCGATTGATCAGGGGGGGAAGCAGATCCTGCACTGTGGGACATGAGGAAAAAAATTTCAAGGGGAGAAGAAGGGAAGAGAAAGATTATGTAGGTTTCTGTCTGCCAGCATAGCCAGTAAAAGCCAATGTTTGATCCTGCAGATTCTGCTTTAAAGATTTAACACTTGTTAATGAAAGCAGATCTGAGTTACTTTTTAATGAGCTTTATTTAAAAAAAAACATACCATTGCTGATCCTCTTTTTTTCTACAGATCATTTTAAAGATGCACTATTACTTTTTATTCTTTTAAAGATTTTCCGTAGCGTGGTTTCAAATGCCAGTTTGAAAGTTACAGGAATAGCAAAATAAAACAAACAGTTTCAGTAATTGCGATTCGGGAGAAAAATGACAGTAAATATTTCCGTAATTAACATTTAATATTTATGACCATTTCCCTAGGAAAAGATTTCAAGGGCCTCTCAATAGGACAGCAGATGCTTTGGTCTATGCTGGTGGCCACAGAGTGTCACTATTAACCAAAGCTATTCTTCAGCCTTCAAAGGACCTTCAAGCTGTTTCCTATTGTGAAGTAGTAGAACCATTAAATTTCTGGATTTTCATCTTCTTGACACTCATTTCCTCATTTATAATCAGTGGCATATTCACTATTTACCAAAGAAAGAAAGCCATTGAAAAGATTTTGCTGGAAACACAAAACCCCAAGATAAACAAGAGATGAGCAAGAGAAATCTGACACAGAAAGTGTATGAATGAATCTTCTCTAAATGAAGAAAGGATGGCCTTATTTCCATTCAAGCATTTGAACTAAACTGGAGGCAATATGAAGCTTCATAGTCTCACCTCAAACAGAAGGGGGAAGATGTTACAATTAGCCTTGTATAAGGTGGAACACACTATTGAGCACCTCGAAGCCAAGCTACTTAACAAAGATGAATATTCACCCCTGAGGCAAGCAGTTCCGACATTATCAGGATTAACATCAGAAAGAAACATTTAGACAAGCCTGCTTAAGATATAAGCCCAGACAAAGAAATGAAATCTTATCTGAAGCATAAAGAGAAGGGTATGAGGAATGGGTCTTTAGCCATTGTTTTTGCTAAATACTTCTAATTACCAGTCTGGAGAAACAGCAGTTCTTAGAGTTCACATTACAGTACATATTTTTGGCCAAGCCAACAGAGAATTTTGCAGATGGAATTCCACGAGCTTTCATCACAATGAAAGCTACCTAATATATTTTACATTTTTTCTAATTGGATGCTGTATCTTGGATACATCAAAATTGCACACCTTTTGGGTACAATGCAACATAGCTGATTATTGAGTTATATATTATGTTTTGTATCCCATACAGTATTTCCTCTGACATTCTAAGGTAATGCAATGAGGTCAGCACTCTCGTGGATACAACACTCTTGTGAGGTGGGCTGAACCTGACTGACCGTTTTGACAGAGTTGACTGGATCCAAAGTGAACTGTACAATCATGTGGATATTTCAATCAAATTTCAAATAACAGATTACTCTTCATATTATTAAAACTTTCCCAATAATCCCTTTCAGAATGCATCTTGTTAAAGTAATGTGAACCTGGATTAAAATGTTCAAACTAATGAATAAGATACAAGTCACATGTGCCTGAACCTAATACAGAACTTATCATTTTATGTTGTGAGATCACATGGCCATCTACGGCAGAAAACGAAATGGGGGAGATATTAAATACTTTTCAGATTTTTTATGTGGGGGAGAGTGAAGAACAGAGAATTGATGGGTAATTATAAATAAAATATGGAAATTGAGACTATTATAATTAATAGTTGATTTGAAGTTGGCAGTCAGCCTTGATAAAACCAACCAACCAATAGACAGTCTTTGCAAGGAGAAGTTCCCATGTTACCCAGATCTTAATGGTCTTCTGCAAAAGACAATAATCGCTACAAGTGTACAGAATCTCAGCTGCATATTTTGGCATATTGTTTTTGGCTACTACTGGACCCCATGCTGATTTATTTTGCATTAAAAGGGAGAGCAAATGAAGATGAATTTTAGAATATATCCTGTTCCAAATATAATTTAACCAAAATGATCAAGAGCTGGAGCAATTCTCCTATTACAAAAAGATTCCAGGCTTTGTACTCTTTAGCTTATTTTTTTTTAAAGGAACAGGTAAAACAGGAATATGATAGAAATATACATACAATTATGTCAAATTTAGAGATAGACTAGTGTAGAGGAAAAGATTTTATTCTCTCCTTTGATGTATTAGAATCTTGGGCCATGCCATAAGGCAAAATGACAGGTGAGTCCACACAGATAAAATAAAGTGTAGTTAACCTATGGATTTCCATAGCACAAGATGCAGTGATGATAACTAACCATGACAGTTTTATAAAGGTTTCAAAATTCATGGAGGATAACACTGCCTACTTCATTGCTAGTTGTGACACCGATATCACCTACAGGGATGAGAAAGATATTAAATTGGTCTCTTGATGTCTTTGCTGCAGACATGACTATGCATGTTCACCTTGAGGGCTTCCTTTTGGTATTTGGCTCATGATGGCAGCAACAGGTACTTGGAATTGAAGGTTCTTCTGGCATTAACTTTCCCAAATTATGCATTGATCCAGTTTTCACATCCGAGTCAAATTATAACATTTATGAGCAAGGCTCATTGAATAGTATCAGCTATGTTTGAGTTTCCTGAGCTATCAGATCTATTCTGCTATGTTGATAAATGGCAAAAACATGATGTTCATATAATTGTGTTTCACTATTACATCCTCTTGCAGAATGCAATTTCTCAAAATAATTTGAATGTGGAAGATTAGGGTACACATTTGTACTCAACCATGAAACTCATGGATGGCTTTGGGCATGTCATTATTTCATAGCCTAATTCACTTCAGAGAGTAAATTATAATTCCATCTAGGCAGCTCTGAACTGCTTGGAGAAAAAATGTATAATATTCATACTTTCATTGTAGAGACTATGAATGGCATGTTCAATTATGTTTCTCCCTCATATTTACACATCTGTAGTTCTCATTTTTTATTTTAGAACACACAGATCTCAGATTTAAACTTTCAATATATCTGTTGATAAATACAAAGCAATCTGCCCTTCATACACCCCAGATCAGCTCATGAAAGTGAAAGAAATCATGTGGGAAATATATGGATTATATTTTCTGCAAAGACAAGTTTAACAAATTACACACAGTGATAGTCAGTGACAGTACCAAGTGAGGCTGCTGGGAATTGTAGTTCAATATATCTGAGGAGCCAATTTGTCAACTAGTCAACAATACTAACTATATTAGAATAGGATACTTTGGTCTCTGCATATATTTAAAAATCATATCACCAATAGATGTAGATTAAAACCTCTAAAAAGTCAAAGAACTAATACCCTGTTTCCCTGAAAATACGACCTCCCCTGAAAGTAAGAACTAGCTTGATTTTTACACGTCTACCCAACAGATACATGCCCCTAACTCATAGGTTAGTCAGAGGATGACATCCCCCGAAAATAAGACCGGG
>JANHGC010003518.1:96842-106904 GCA_027560395.1 Boaedon fuliginosus
TTTTCCAGTTTTCATAGGTGAAGTTAGGTACCTCGGCTTATATTCGGGTCGGCTTATACTCGAGTATATACGGTATACTATATTATCTATTTATATAGCCATGCTAGATTTGAGAACAATCCTGCATTAGTAAAGCATCTTAACAACATATCTTTTTGTTTCCTTGTCTTCTTTAACTGATCTACTTACTCTTAAGAGTAGTTTCTCTAATGGTGGATAAAATATTTCAATATGTTTAATACAATGGAAGAATCCAGATGTCCATTCCTATCATTTACATTTTAGATACGGATTTTAGAATTATAGTAATTATAATATTAGATAACCTAATGTTATGCAATCTGTGCAGGATTACAAGATTCCAAAGTATTTGATTTTATGGAAACAATGATTAATACATCTGATTTTCTTTCTATTTGCAAGCATGCAAAAAAGTAAATGGGAATGATTATCTAGACGTGAACCACAGAAAAATTAAAGCTTGAAGTGCAAGTTTTAAAAACAAAAGCAAGAATACTTTGTTCATTTACAGTGAACATGCAATGGAATGTTCCCCTAATAAATGAACACTTAAGGCCTCATTAAGTGTTCATTTCAAATTTGTGTTAGATAAGGGTGAGACATTGGGCGATTTTACGCATGCTTTGACCTATGTTCAATGCTTTGAAAACTTTTTGCTACCTTGTCTGCAGCTGTTCCTTGAAGAAGAAAAAAACAGTGTCAGCAAAGAGAAAATTACAGGAATCAGAACATCTCAAGGCCAATGGCCTCACCTTGGGGAAAACCATCTTCATGATCATGTTAAACTCTCTTGCTAGGTGAAATAATATGCTTTGCCTTGCTTGGTGTCCCTGGTTAATATTCTTCCTCTCCTTACTTAAATGCATGGATTGTCCTGAAATGAAGGTGGTGAACTTTCTACTAATGGATCAAACTGCAGAGATTTATATGACATCTGAATGAAAAATTCTGTTTAGTTTGCAATTACCACTGGAAAACACAAGTTTGAATGAGGTTTCAGTTTAGCCTGGCCTCTTATGCCTTATGTAGATCAGAGCTCTCCAACCTTGGCAATTTTAAGCCAAATGGACTTCAACTCACTTGGCTTAAAGTTGCCAAGGTTGGAGACCCCTGGTGTAGATCACAAGAATGTAATGTCCTCCTCTTATATTAATTTTCATCTTGTTTTGTGAACGTATACTATAATATTAGAGCCAATCTGGCATTGTGGTTAAGGCATCAGGTGAGAAACTAGTACGCTGTGAGAGTCCTAGTCCCACCTTAGGTGCACAAAACCATCTGGGTGACCTTGGCCCAGCCTCTTTCTTTCCACCCAAGGAAGAAGGCAATAGTAAACCACTTCAGACCTTGCCAAGAAAACTGTAGGGATTTCTCCAAGCAGTCTTTGAGAACCAGACACAATTGAACAGAAGAAAAGAATCTTATATAGGTAGTTGTCAACCTACCACCACAATCGAGCCCAATTTTTCCATTGCTAAGCAAGACAGTTATTAAGTGAGTTTTGCCCCATTTTATGACCCTTTTTGCCATATTTGTTAAATAAATCACTGAAGTTATTAAGTTAATAACATGGTAGTTAATTGAATCTGGCCTCCCCATTGACTTTGCTTGCCAGAAGATCACAAAAGGTGATCACATGACCGCGGAACTCTACAACTGTCATAAATACATGCATACAAGTTTTGATCACCTGATCAAGGGATCCTGCCATAGTTCTAAGTGTGAAAAATGGTCATAAGTCACTTTTTTTAGTGCACTAAAGATTTAGTGCATTGTAACATTAAACACTCACTAAACAAATAGTTGTAAGTTGATGATTACCTATAATATTATTTTTATTTTAGTTTTTGGCCATAAATGAAAAAAAATGGGATATCAGAAAGAAAACGGCTGTCTGCATATACGTATAGATCTTTCACACCTTTATTAATTTCCTGTCTCCTGCCATTCAGTCTAAACAAATTATTGAAGAGTGTAGTGGTACTATTGGTTTACAAATGCTTACATTGAGCTTACATTGATCTGCAAGACTGAATCCATTGTGATTCAATTTCTAAATCAAATAAACAGCAATAGAGAATTTCTGATGAGTTATAATATGTATGTAATCCTCAAAGAATCTCTCTAGAGCAGGGATATCAAACTTGATTTCATTAAGTGCTGCATTGGGGTAATGTTTGACCTTGAGGGCTGGGGTGTGCATGGCCAGGCTGTGCATGGCCACCTTGATGTCACTCATGTCGGGGGAACCTATGGTGACCCAAGCAATCTGCCAGAAAAAATGGGCTCCTGTTTTCAGTTGCAATGGCCTCCTGCAGCACTCTGCCAGTGAAAATGGAGGTTGGATGGGCCTCCCATGTCCCGCCAGGCTCCATTTTCGGTGACAGAGGCACTACAAGCGGGTCCTTCGCTGTTTCCAGGATGACCCCATGGACCAGATCTAAGCATATATTTGAATTATAATGTAATTTGGAACTCTGGCAAATCTTGGATAAGGTAATCCTCAGTTTACAATGTAATGGAACCTGCCCATAACAATAGCACGTAGACTTTTATACCACCTTACAGCACTTTACAGCCCTCTCTAAGAGATTTACAGAGTCAGTAGATTGCCCCCAACAATCTGAGTCCTCATTTTATGACCTCAGAAGGATGGAAGGCTAAGTCAACCTTGAGCCTGGTGAGATTTGAACTGGCAAATCGCCAGCAGTCAGCAGTCATGTGACCAAGGTGTGTGTGTGTGTGTGTGCAGTCATTGGAAATTTGAATCTGGGTTGTAAGCTCTGTTGTTACCTTGAATGGTTACAAGGGAGATCTGTTGTTACCTTGAATGGTGGCTCAATGACCAATTGTAAGTCAAGGACTACCTATATCTCATTCTAGCTTCATTTTCTTTTATTTTGCAAGAATCAAGGAGATAGATAATTCCATAGATGGCTTTCTCTAAATAATTATTGAATCTGGAAGGATGGGCAACAAATAAATAAACAACACTAAGAAGTGCACCACAACAAGTCCAGACAAACAGCCCCTCATATTATAATAATTGAAAATGTGTTGCCATTTAAAGATAACACAAGTGAGACAAGGCTGCTAGCTGCACCAAACAAATATGGATTTTTAATATCTACATTGAGAAAAATCCAAAATTTAAAAACAGCAGCTCCCCAAATGAAACAAGATAGCATATAGAAAGGTCTGCAGTAAGCCAGGTCCTCTGAAGCCAAGAAGGTTGTAGAAATCCATATTTCTTGAATATTCATTAATAAAACACTCAATTAAATCTAAAACCCAGTATCTTACATTCATACGATGGTGCTGCCACAGGTTTTCATGGGCAATAAGCTCATTTTGTTTTGTATAATACTATAAGAGGTACTTGTATAAATATCAAAAAAGCTTACAGCAGAGAAATTGAATAGCAGTGATTAAAATGGCATACAAACTAATCCTTTACTGAGTGTCTCCAAGGTAAACAAACTTTTGAGATGTATGCAACCGTTTTAGAAAATGGAGGGAAAAAGCTCCAATAAATCCTTCTAAAGTCCTCCCTGTGAAAGCTGAAGCAGAATTATCTCTAAATTAGATATCCTGAATAATTTGCTATCAGTATTTCTACCACAGTAATCTCACTTAAATGGAAGCTACCTTCAGCCAATTCCCATTTGAGGATGTTCCAGTCCCACCATATCCTCCTGAAACTTTTGATTAAAAATAGTGAAATTATGGTTAGCCTCTAGGCTTAATAATATAAAGACTGCAATGATAGTCCCAGGATGTTCAGAAAAACAAGTTCAAGGTATCAAAGACGAAGAAAACTTAATAAAAGTTTATTATATCATTAGAAGAAATAATGACATTAAATGGTACTCTGGACCATGACTATTTTAAGCTCCAGCAAGACATGACAGCAACCAATATGGCAATATTCCATAACGGAGTAGTTGCAGAATGAGGAGACCTTTTCATCTTTCATTGATGAAGTTTATCTAATGATCCAAACCCTCAGACACCAGAGGAGAATCATGATTAATTAAGTTAGGTCACTATGCATGATTTAACAGAAATATCTTCAGCACAAGTGAAGGTCTTCTGTGGAAATTCTATAATTCATTGCACAGCAAAATAGCTTTACAGTAATGTCTGAGGTGAAAATAGATTTCAGTGAGTGTACATTTTGGGGTGGTTTTATTTTATCCACAATAGATTTTGCTAGCATGTCTCCAAGCTTTTTAGAAGTACTAGCAGATTTTAGGATTGATGTATATATAGGCAATGACCACCTCTTTTTGACTTTATCACTTATAACCTCTACCAACTGTGGCACCAGGACAGCTGTCATATCCCTTGGACCTAAGCCAAATGCTTGCCTCACTTGGAATGTCCAAATACAGAAAACTATGAAGTCAATTAATTTATTTGTATCCTTTTATGAGCTTGGGAATGTTTTTATTTTATTTATTTATTTATTTCAATTTATACTCCGCCTCTCTTCCCCAGTCCAGATACAATCAATGGCACTAGTTTTCTAGAACAGTAAACTATTAATTAATAAATGTCAACTCCCTTGTTGAAAGATGGTGAGGCTAAGTTTCCATTTTCTAGATCTTGTTGAGTGAAGATATAGCAAGCTCTCCATCAACAACCATTTCAGTTGAACATCTGGAAAACAGGACTTCAGAACTTTACAAAAGGCCAACGAAGTCATGATTCAGATCTCCAGGGGATGCTTTCCCACAAAGCAGGCACTGCCACATAGTCAACATTGCTCCTGGATCCAACAAGATCACGCTATTTAATAGAAGGAACTCAGAACATGCCTCTGTGCTAGATCTGGTGGTTTGAGTAGAAACAATGGGATAAAGATGGTCCCACAAATAGATCTGTCATTCTGTTTATCCAGGTCAAAGACTGTTTAATTATTTCCATGACTTTGCCTGTTCTGAATACTATTAAGAACAAGTGTAAGAAAAGTCACAGAAGGACAAATCGTTGGCAATGTTCTTCCATGTGGAAGTAAACTTTTTTTCCAAAATAAGCTGGGCCAGCATTTCACCTAAAGAACGCACACATACACACACAAAATTATGTCTTTGTCAGAATCTCAATTAAGAGATCTCCTTTTGAGCTGCTATAGAGGGCAACCCAGTTTCTTCCAAAGAAGCACATCTGCACTGGAGTGGGAAAGTTGCAGTAAAGTTTTGATGATTGATTAGATGTCAAAATGTGAATCATCAGACTATGCACTTGAACAACAATAGGCTCAGCATTTTAGCACTGAAAACTTTAATGGATGCTTGGAACAATATGTTCTTTTTGCAGCTGGCTAATCTGATGACTGCACTGGTAGCTTTCTGGAATTGGGCTGTGACCTCTTATGTTTGCTGTATCCAGGAAGTGGATGACTAGAAATAGACGGAAATTTACTTACTTAATGGAATGGCTATTGATTTTCCACCTGTGTTGGTAGCATCCCTTCATCAACCACTATTTAAATAAGTAAATGAATCATAATCAGAGGTGGTATTCAGCCAGTTCTGACAGGTTTCAGAGAACTGGTAGTGATAATTTTGATTGATCCAGATAATTGGTAAATACCACCTCTGATTGGCCGACAGCATAGCCACGCCCACCAAGCCACATCCACAGAACCGGTAGTAAAAAAAAATTAATACCACCACTGATCATAATAAATTTCAGACGCTCAATTAGCAATGTTCAGCCAAAACTCGAAAACTGCAGCAGAGTCAAGTTTATTTGGGGAAGAGAGTAGCTCAATCATCAGCATGGGAGTACATGGAAATTAGTCTCTAGTTGAGTGAGCAGGGTGCAAAATTCACATTTAGAAAGAGTTTGAATACTTTTAACATAAGGGGCAGGATACACATTTAATGTCAACTCACGAAGCATTCCTGACCTGCTGTTGAGTTGCCATAGGCAAGGGAGATGGGGAATCGAGCCTCACAGCTGCATTGAGGAACTTACATTTCAGTCAAAGCAAAGCACATCCCAGCCAGCAACATCAAGGTCATCTCCACGGAGACCCACAGTGGCCGGAGGGAGTGACTTCTACAACCCACAAAATTGCTTTGTTGGGGAATGTGATTGATTACACATCTTGGGGGCAGGGGGAAAACAGGGTCAGAGCCAAAGCGTGAAATAACTGAGGTCAGAATTGGCTTCATTTGGTCATGCCGACATCAAGCTCCTAATAAATAACTGGATTTTTTTAAGCTTGGTCTGAGGATAATTAGGGTATCGGTCAGAACCCTGACATTTGCTTAACTCTGTTTTGTTAACTCTTTTTGAACTTCGTTTATTTGGTAGGACAGGAAGTCTAAGTAATTCACATAATTGGTAAATGTCACCATTGGGGTAAAGAATTAATCCATGATCAGTTCTGCCAATGGGGATATTAAAATGTAATCAATGTTCTCTGGGTCCCAGAAAGTGAATTTTTCCAATTTTCAGGAATGCATGATAGATTTGCTGAATGGAAGGGAAATAAGTAAAAGATAAGAGATAAGATAACTGTATATATAATGTTATAATATCCCATCCCATCCCTTCACATTTATAGGAAATAATACCCATATCTGTTGTAGATATTGTTGTATAAGACGTTGGATGAACAGAATTAACATAATCTTGATAATTAAACAATTAAACTATTATTATTGCACTACCAATATGAACAGTCAGTGAACAGGTTACAGCATCAGTCAGTGATGCTGTAACCAAGATAGGGTAGGATTGAGAGAACAATAATTTCCAACATAGTTAAGGTTAGCATCTCAATCAGCCTTTCATAATAAAGAGTAAGTGGCAGGAAATCTTCTTTCAGGAGAGAAGCTCTTTCGGACTCAATAATTCTGTCATTTTATTCAATCCAAAAATAGGTTAATTTGAACTGTTGTTATTCTGGTATATATTTAAGTAGACTCATATCTGAAATTCTGATCATCCTTGACATTACTGCTTCCTAGTTCTTTTATACATGCTTTCTAAGATTTTGTTTCAGTGTGCAAAGTACAAAACTATTAAGGCAACTACTTAATAGCCTTGGTTAGAAAATACCAGCATAGCTGTATTCTCATTTTAAATGCCTCTCCTGTATAATGCATTCATTTTATTTTCATAAATATAGAGTAGGCACATTAGCATCCTGAAATCTATTTAGCATCCAAAGAAAAGGATGTGCATATTCATCATGTCATCAAGAGACACTAGTTACGCACACTAAATCTTTCATACTGCAAATCCTATTTATCCAGCAGGGCTTTTATGTCAGCTATCCAGGAATTTAAACCTAGAGTTAAAATGTGAGTGATAGCACTAATAAGATTAAAAGTCTTGCAGTTAGGAATCATGGAACTATAATCTTGGTATCAGCAAAAGATTTATGTACAGAGTTTTTTTTCCTGTACAGACAATGGATAAAAAATGTAGAACAAAGCAAAGAGAGTAGCTTAGCTTCAATAACATTTAGCTGGATTTTTCAAATAACACTGCAGATGAAATGGTTATAGAATAAATGCACTCCTGCTCCTTCAAGCTTAGTGTAGCACGTAGTGCTATCTGAAGACCTTAAGCAGAGCTTGAACACTTTTCAGGTATCATCAAATAATTATGCATGGTGGAGGGAACCAAAATATTATGATACGGATATTATCCATTCAGCCACGACTGATTCCCAGCAATTCTATGGACCAGGTCTCTCTCCATATTTCATAATCTTTTTACAGTTTTTGTTTGTTTTATGCCCTGGATGGTAATTAATATAATGTATTATATCATATACCACATTGTACCATATCTTATCGACATATCATATAATTACACCAAAAATACAGCATTTCAGGATTCTTTCCGAAGATATTGAGGAACTGCATTTTTTTACAATTTTCAAAGACCTTAGGAGAGAAGAGTGAAATCTTGTGAGGGGCGCTGTGGTTTTGAAATAAGAAAGATATTATATCTGTGGATGCAACATCACCAAACTCTCCATTAATATATGTCTATGAATTATCCTACTGAGATAAAAATCTCAATAAATATGGGGTGATGTACACATATATATGTTCATAGTAAATGAATAATTGCAGCTGTGAATTTGAACATACTTTCCTTAATTTAAAACACTTTCAAAAGCTAGCATTTTGTGATTTTAAATGGTTTTTTTCAACCTAAGGGTAGGAAGAAATGAAATAGTAAGTGGAAATCTTTCTCAACATGAAGTCCTCCTGCTATATTGGACTTCAACTTCCAATTGAGCAAGGTTTGTGTGCACATCAAGGAGAAAAAAAAAATAGAAAAAAATCTGCAGTCTGGAAAAATCAGCAGTGTCCACCACAAGGTGTAATAACTCTCAAATGTCAGTGTTTGTGTGATGACATCATATCAATGCCACCATTATGTACTTCCATTTTGCTGTCTGAAATATGTATGCAAATGTGTTCAATGTCATTGTTATTCACCTTTAATGACTTGTCTTTCCCCTTGTGCCCACCCCCATGGACACCCATGAACTCCTTAATTTAGAAAATATCAATGAAATGTCATATAGGCTCAGGCAAGCTGTAATCAAATAAAAGGGATCTTTAGGTTACCAGCTGAGTTGAACAATTTATTTCTCTGTTTCACACAGCTACAGAGGACAAGTAGCCTGCTGTGGATTTATGCAGCCAATTACCTTACTAACCTCGGCCCCATTTCCTCAACAAGACAACTCAACCATATAGTGATTATCCCCTCATTTTTAAAAATGTAACATTCCTATTATGCAAGACTTTCTAATTAGTTAATGGAAATAAATTTAAGGCCATCAGAATACGTATTAATTAAGCTGCCATTAATATGGGTGTTAGAATTACAATAGCATTAAAAAAACATTTCCTTCTCAACCTTGCTCTTAGATGTTTGTTTCTTCACTAGGTGTTTCTACAGAAATCCTTCACAGCACCTAGCATAACAACATAAGAACTGTGCTGAATCAAGCAAAGGACCCAATTAGTCCAACATATAGTATACTCACAGTGGAACCACAAACTCTGCCCACAAACCTGTATTCTTCTTCAGCTTTGTGTTTCAATGACTAGTGTAAGGAATGCTATTCCTTCATGACTGGGTGTAATTTATAGGTATCATGATTAATGGCCTTAGTTAGCTATATTTATCGTAACTCGGATAAATTTCCAAAAATGGATTTTGAGCATTTGAAGTCAGTCAGGATTCTCTCTAATTGATATACAAATCTATATATTTGGATGTAAAATCATAGTCCTTAAGTACTGCAAAGGTGCCTTATTCAGATCACACTAAAGACTAGTTTTCCATTTTTAAAGGTCTGCATCCTTATTTTTAATAGCTCAAACACTTTTACAATTAATTAATCCTTGATCTCTATCCCTCTTTAATTTTGTGGCCCACAGCAACTTTTTTTATTTCTCTGCGCTATCACTAGTCTCTTTGAAGCCTCTGTAAATATGTTCTTTGTTTATAGCAAGATGTATTTTCTCCCCCACATTATTGAAATGTGTTTGAGAAGTTCAAGTGTGCTAATATTAAACTACATATCAACATCAAAAGAAATCCAATTATAATGACACATAGTATTATGAATATTTCTGAATGTAGGAAAACATAGTAAGAAAGACCATGCAATAAGTTGTTAAGTCCTAGAAAATGAGTTGCATTGCTTGCTAATTATTATTAATTAGCTCTGATTCTAATATTATAAAACTAAAGATTATTAAGATTAAATGGTGCTACCAAGATGTGAATTAGGTTTATTAAGTTAAAACAATAGATTATTCTGTATGACATATCATCTCACATGGATATCAGCTATTGTTGTTAGTTGCGAAGTCACGTCTGACCCATCCTAACCCCATGGACAATGTTCCTCCGCCATCCCCCGGAGTCCATTTAAGTTTGCACCCACTGCTTCAGTGACTCCATCTAGCCACCTCATTCTCTGTCGTCCCCTTCTTCTTTTGCCCTCAATCTTTCCCAGCATTAGGCTCTTCTCCAGTGAGTCCT
>JANHGC010003518.1:109205-119426 GCA_027560395.1 Boaedon fuliginosus
TATTTGTTTTTTTTATATAACATACACACATTCAGTTTCAATTAAACAGTGTGTTGTCTGGGTGCAATTATTTTTAGGCTCTTTTTGAAGCCCATTTTTATGCATATCCAATAATATTTTCATTTAGATGACTCCCTGATCACTTTCCCCGGTATAACAGAATGAAAAGGTCTTAGGGTAGTTTTTCTTGATGCCTGAAAAATGTGATGGGAATTTTCTAGCACATGGAGGTCAACATTGATCCAATCTAAAGTATTCTGCTCAAGGTTACAAGTATGATCTAATACAGGTAGTCCTCTACTTACAGCCATTTGTTTAGTGACGGTTCGCAGTTACAATAGCACTGAAAAAAAGTGACTTTTCCCTCCACACATACAACCATTGCAGCCTCCCCATGGTGACATGATCAAAATCCAGACGCTTGACAACTGGTTTCATATTTATAACTCTTGCAATGTCCTGGTGGGGGGTGTCGTGTGGTCCCCTTCTGCCACCTTCTGACAAGCAAAGTCAATGGGGGAGTTGGATTCACTTTACAACCACGTTATTCATTTAGCAACTGCAGAGTCAGTGAGGCGAAGCCGGATTCGCACCATGTGTGCAGTCCAGCGACTTGATTAGGAATTGCAACCCAAAAAAAGTTTTTAAAGTCAGGTTGGCTTAGTTTACCACCCGCCTTGCTTATCGGTGGACATTCTGATCCCAGTTGTGGTTGTAAGTTGTGGACTGGCTGTTAAAAGAGGCCTTCTACAGAAGGAGGACCTTCCTCCAACACAGCAAGAAATGACAAATTATTATCATTATTTTTATTATTTTTATTATTTTTATTATTTTTATTATTTTTATTATTTTTATTATTTTTATTATTTTTATTATTATTATTATTATTATTATTATTATTATTATTATTATTATTATTATTATTATTATTATCTGTTCTGAATTCCAGGGATTGAGAGATTGAATAATCATGCTGAAAGCATCTTTCTGCCTAGTTTGAAAGAAGGCCTGAAACTTTTCAGGGATTAATGCCAGATTTATATGAACCCAAGGCAATATCTATGCTCTACCTCATTCAACAAAAGACAATGATCAGACAAGTATTTAAAGCAATTCTCCTGGACACGCCTGTTTTTTTTATTATATTATTATCGGAAAACTATGATGAGAACGGTTTGTAAAATTAAACGGCAGAGCAAATTACACTGTCATTCACCTTTAGGCGCTTGCTATAGATATAAATTTTAAATTATGCAGATCCATAAGACATAATTAAGCATACTACACAATGTAATAAAATCATTTCCTATTTTACAGCTTCACAAAGAAATTGATCACGAGAAATAGAGTGGAGAGGAAAGAGAAAGAATATTTTGTCATCCTGTGCTGCCTTGGAAGCAGCTTGTTATTAAGAACAGGAATGAAAAGGAATTCTGTTTTCAGAAGGCCACTCCTGTTTCACTTTGTGGCAGGTTATAGTATTTCTTTTTAATAAATCCAGATGCTTACCAAAGAACCATAACAAGATAGATACATAGAAGATATATAGTCAATAAAGTTGTGAATTTGCCTGAAATTCAAGGTTAATGCTATTGTTGATGAAATTTAATACCTTTTCCCCAGTTATGGATCTGGTTATAAAATCATGTTTGTGTCACAAGCAACATCTCTAGCTCCTTTGAATGCCATCTTAAAAAAAAAGAAACTCGCTTTCCTTACCTCCTTTGTGAAAGGTTGTTATCTTATTAATGCAAAGAAAGCTATCGCTCATATTTCTGCATAACAGTCATCTCCCCAACCTCTATTTCTTGGTTCATTCACATTTAAGCTGCATTAATTAACCTTTCCGTATCAGGGCATGGTTTTCAATTATATAGTCTCAGACAGCAGCCTTCTAAAGACCACCCTGATTTGGTTAGAGAAAGTAATCATATGAAAAGATCACAGTCGAGTTTTAATAGTTCAGGTGTATAAATTTTTGGCAAATTTGATCACAGTGTAAAGAAAATATTAGCTTAGCCCAAAAGCTTCCTTTTAGACGAAGACATGTAAAAAATGACAAGTGTTCTAGATTACATGCTGGGCATATCTACATGAACAAAATAAACTTTATAAAATAAGGTGGTTGGCTTGAATCTTTACTTAATTACCTTTATAATCTCTTCTGGCACCAGCTTAATAAAAATAATGTAAAAGGGGAGAAAGCCACATAAAGGAAATTGCATATATCTGTGTTTATGTGTTCATAATAAAAGCAGAAATACCATAATAAAACAACAATATAAAAATAATGTTCAACAAAACATACTCATTAAAAGCATGGAGTGGGAGGAGGGGAAGGAAAAAGAAAGCCCCCCTCTTCCAATATAATTTTGGGGAAGACTGGAGAAAGAGGTAAAATTCACGATGCCTCTAAAGACAGAATAGTACAGGGTTTCCCAAAATGGCTGGCCGGGGAATTCTGGGAGTTGAAGTCTCCCCATCTTAAAGTCGCCAAGGGTGGGAAACCCTCAGATAGCAGATGCTGCCCAAATATCAGAAAGCAGAGCATTCCAGATCTTACACTCCACTGGATAGGATTCGTTGTTTGCTTATTAGCCTTCACCTACTCCCATCCTTATATCAAGATATATTTCAAAACATTTATGTTCCATCATAGCCACCCTGAGATTCTGTAGGCTTCATGGTAAAGTACCATTGCACTAATGCATATTGCATAGCACAACCCATATCAATGTCTTTAATTTTTCTTTCCAAGTTAAGTGTGGCCTTCCTTAAGTGAAAGGGTGCCTAGTAAGTCCTCTCTGCAAGTAAATGTTATTGAGAGAAGATCCCAGAGATATCCAGAAACTGAATCAGGAAGGGATTTAAAGGTGACGGATATCACTTTAAATTGCACTCAGAAACTGAATGGTAATTCATGGAAGAAAGGCTTTTAATCCCATTAACTATATATTATGGCTCTGAATACCAATTGCAGGGGAATGCAGCTCAAAATTTATTTTGAATTTGGAACAGCTTCCCTTTGCCAGCTGCATGTTCATTGGGGGGGGGAGTGTTGGAAAAATGAGTTATTTGCATTCCCCCCACCTCAGAATACCAAAAATGAGAAACAATAGAGTATTCCCCATCATTTTGTCAAGTTACATCCATAGAATGTGTTTCTTGTTTCACCTTAAAATTTGGAGCAAACTGCAGGGAAATCTCTGAAAGAACCTTTAATGAAATTGTTTAGTTTAGTTACACATTCCAAAATTGCTCATACTGACAGCCCCAATATCATTCTGTAAGTTCACCTACATGGTTATTATGAAAAGCACTGAGTTCTACAGTTCTCCTTAATATACAATTTTAATGTTGTAAGTTCAGCTGGAATTCATCAAAAGACAAATACTGTATAATAATGTTTATCTATTGTTTTAATTAAGAAACCTTATTTATAGCTAGAAAAATAACATCATAAAAGTATTATATTTTTATTGAAAAGAATGTTTTGTGAAGATATTTGTTAATATTTTAATAAATACCAGGCAAAGCTTGAATTCTTTCATCAACTCTTCTTCCATAACCTCATCTATAATATATTTTCAGGGTCTGATCTCATGAACATAAAAAAGAAATAAAAAAAGGCTTTCTAGCTCTTGTACTGAAGAAAGCCAGGAAGTCTTTACTATCTTTTTTTTTTGAGAGCTCCCATATCTCAAAATCTCGTTCTCATGCTACATATTTGCAACAGTAGAGGTTTTCAACTTGTTCGAAACCTCTAATAGGCACATTTTCAAAGAGCATTAAGTGCACACATCTTATTGTTATTTAAAGTCCTGATATCATGATTCGATTGGAGCATTTCCTTCCACAGGTGTGCATTTTGAACAAAAGGGTGAGTAAACTATAGCAGCCGAAATCTAAAATCAAATATAGGCTACCCTCTTTATTTGCATGGTTTCCATTCTTTCATTTAACTATAAACTCGGACACATTGACTTTCAACCACAGGAATTCACAAAGCTTACCGTGTAATTACGTGTGACAATAGTGCTAGTACCATCTTCCAAATAATGCATGTCTGTGATGTTGCCAGCAAAGAGACCACTAGGGGGAAAATTAAAAGGAAATCTTAGACAACATTTCTGCACCAAATAGTTTTGATTTAATTCAGTCTTTTCGAAAATCAATGGAAATAAGAAGTTCAAATTCGGGAGCAAAAATAGATATATATCTTTGTCTGTAAACAAAGAAAAGGACAATTCCACAGTTAGTCTTTCTTTCTGAATATGAGCAAGTGTTCCAGCAAAAATAAATCAGTACTTTTGATACCATAATTTGTATTGTATCCAAATTCCAAATGCATTTGAAAGCACCATCTTTCATTCATGTCTTTTCATAATCAGATACTTCCAAATCAATTGCTTTGAGCTTTTATGGAAAAAAGTTGATTATAAGGCATGTAAAATTAGTTCAAATATAAATTATCTGAAATTGTTTCAAAGGGCTTACAAGCAACATTTTACACTGTTTTTTTCTCTTTTCTGTTCAGTCATGTCTTTTTCCTGATTGGGCAACTCCCTGCAATTTTATTACAAAATAGTTTGCCGTTGCCTTCTTCTTAGGAGTGAGAGAAAGTGAATGGGCTAAGATCACCTAGCTGGCTTTGTGCCTAAGGCAGGACTACAACTCACACACTCCTGGTTTCTAGCCGAATGCCTGAACAATTAAACCAAACTGGGTCTCTTAGCAATACTTCATATTTTAAAATATTCTACTGGAAGATTATGTTTGGATTTTATAGACATATTTAGTTCTTTCCTAAAGAATGACTGGAGTAAGATTTGCTTATAATATTGGAATATTGGTTACAAGAAGGGGGAAACTGAAGACCTAGTGAATTTATAACATTTGCACCATTCAAGAATCATGCTTTGATAGTGAGAATGCTGTTGTTCCACCTCTCTCTTTCTAAGGTGTTTTGTTCATTCTTAGTAGGTTTTATGACCCTAAATGTGAAGTCTAGAATGCCCTGGGGAATTTCTGTGTTAAATGACTGGAGTTCCTTCCCTAAACCTGATCTTACATGGAACATTGTTTCTGCCAGCATGTCACCATCCAAGTACCCTTTATAGCCTGTTCCCTGATTTATCATATAGTTCTGGAGAAAGAAAAGAATGGGGAATGACTCAAGAGGGAATAGTCCTAGATGCTTATGTCCAATGTTCAGATACCTTTTTTTTAATTAATCTGGCTTTTTATGCATTAAAAATGTCCTGATCTTTGGTCTTAGTTTTTGAGATTCAGATCTAAATGTATTGGAAAAAGAATGTTCTGGAAGAGATTAGGTTAGAAAAATTCACTATGGCTGTGTAATAGCTTACTATGTCATGGTTTCTTTGGAAAAAGAATCCATTTATCTCACCAGATCACTCAGCTCATACTAATGTTTCCCTCAAGAGGCACCAAGAAAAAGTTTTAGTACTTAGACCTTGGGAAACATATCCCAATAGCAAGCACCTGGACCATTTGGCTTATGAACAGTCGCCAGTATGAGCAAACCAGGAAAATGACTCTCTCAGAGCTGTTGGTGTAATCCTGAAAATGTCATGGATTTTTCATTTTTGGCATGTATTTAATGCTAAAGTAATCCCTATTTATTTCAAAGCTCTCCCCCCCCCACACACACTTTTTAGAGCGGGATCTCTGGAACTGGTGAAATCATTTCTATCATTGCTTTCTTTGTTTCAGATTTTTGGCAACCTTTAACCAAGTTACTTGCAAGTCAGAGGCTGTACTGTTTCTACCTTGATTATTCCAGAAAGCGACCTGCAGTTTGAGTTTTTAAAATTTATTTTGCATGAACTAATTACTTCCACTTTAGAACTGCTAGTAGTCCTCCCAAGTAAAATAATTAGAATATCTCTTCTTTTCTAAGTCCCCAAAGAACTTATGGGAACACTTTGATTCAGCCAAAATTGTTGTTCTGGGGAAAATAAGAGGCTGGAATAATATGTATGTCAGCCACCAAACATATATACATATAGGCAGGATAAAAATCTAATAATAATTCTTGCATGGATGGCTAACAGGTATATTCAAGACACATTTAAAGAACAATTACCCCAAAGTATGATTCTGGATTCAAATCACTCTTAACCAAAACATGGAACATGTTTTTTTTTAAGTATACTGATTAATTTGCCATTGCAAAAATAAGAGACTCAACTAAGATTCCTGCATTGCATCCTCAGGATGCCAGTCAAAAGAGTGTTTGGACAGTGAAACAGCTATTCCATCTAGACTACATGAGAAATATTTTGAAACACTCGAAAGTTTGATGTGACAAGTTGGTTAAGTATTTATGCAATGAAATGAATTATATATCCTTCAATCTAGACATTAATATTGTAGTTTCAAGGGAGTGCCCAGTGATCTGGCTTTATGCAATTTATTTTGGTTATTTCAGCTATAAGAGAGATAAAGTACTTGCAGAACTATTCTAAATCATTGTATGCTCCTTTTCCGGGGTATTGATTGGACAGCTCCAAGACTGTATTAGTGCATAATAAAAGAGGAAGGGACTATGTTTCTTTGAAATAATAACAGTGACAGCATTTCCATCTCACTGAAATAAAAACTGCATATAAATGATTGCCCAGCTCTCAAATATCTCATTTTTGCCAAACAGTTGTACAGTTGCTCTCAGTTAAAACATTTATGACTGTTTAAATCTGGCCTAGACTAAGGGATTGAATGAGAAATCTTTTTTTGATCATCCTTTTGGATGTAGATTTGAAAAAGCAAGCAAAATGAAAATCCTAATTACCATATTTTTCCAAGTATTAGATGCTTCGAAGTATAAGATGCACCCAGCTTTTGGGGAGGAAAACAAGGTGGGGTGGAATCTGTATCTGCCTCCTAGCAATTTGCCTTTTGTATTAAATCAGTCTGAAATTAAAACTAAACAGGCTTCAGAACTGGAGACAAAGGGGGAAAAATCTGGGAGGCAGAGGCAGAGTTTTCCCCCCCTTGTTTTCCTCACCAACAGCTCACAACAGCTGATTGGGACTGCTCATGGTGAATCAGTCTGTGCTGAAACTGAAACTGGATTCAGCATAGGAGATACAAGGAGGGGGAAATCTGCCTCAGAATTTTTTTTTTCCTTTGCTGAAGCCAGTTTCAGTTTCAGCACAGACCAGCAGATGTTACCCCCGATCAGCTGTTGTGCGGAGGCAGTGATCCCTGCAGCCTTGCTGAAAACGGGAGGAACGGGCACGGAGGCTGCGATGTGCTCTGCAGCCTGGAACAGGTGCGTGTGGAAGGCAAAAAAGGCAGGTGGGGGGGCTACATTGGAAGTATAAGACACACCGTAATTTTCAGCCTCTTAGGAGGGGGGAAAAGTGCATCTTATACTCCGAAAAATATGGTACTTCTGAGAAGCAAATGCAATAAAGCCCCATCCATTTGTCTGGGGATAGTAAGCTTACATTTCCTAATCCATTTGCATAGATTTAAACTTGGTAAGTATTTTACTCAAATACACCTTAAAATTCTTCCCTGATATAGAATACTGATAAAATCATTTTCAAATTCAGCATGGGAAAATACTTTAAAAGCTTTTAGGCTGAATAAGTTCCGTACCTGGATTTCTACAAATAGCATGTTCACAGCGAGAAAGAAGATGATGTTTGCCAGGTCCTCAATGGAGTTGAGTATAGCGTATAAACAGAAAGAGAACTCAAAGTCTCCTTTATTTTATTCTGTTAATCTAAACCTTAGCTGGTCAAAATAGTCCTGAATAAGTAGGAACAATTCCAATTGCAGAAGGAAAGTTCAGGATCCAGAATTTCTAACTTAATTTCTTTTTAAGTGAATTCCAGCAGTGATGTACTGACTTAGCAAATGATAGATGTCAGAATGAACACATTGCAACATTTTTGCAAAGATTATTTAAACTTTTTTTTTTACTAAGTACTATATATAGTAGACTAAACTAACAACTTCTGAAATGTAGTCACTAGCAGCCAGATAACTGCTGTTGCCTCCATTTGGGGAGGCTAAAATAAAGCCAAATGATTGTGGAACCAATCAACACTTCCCAAAAAAGAATTAAAATTTCATGTAGGGATGTTCTTACCAGAAATTCAAACGTATTGACAAATTATAGTGTGGACTCCAGCTACTGGTATATGTCTGTATTGTCACCTACTTTTGTTTAGATGAATCTGTGCAGATTTAACAATTTATTTTTCTATTATTGGAGAACACATTTTTCTGGAACTTAAATTATTTTAAAGAATTTAGCTGAAGTACTATGCATCTGTTCCTTACTTTGCCCTTGTTCTATTCCGGTTAATAGGTTTTTTTTGTCAGTCCTACAATGTAGAGCTGATCCAGAAACTAATGTTATTTGTAAAATACATAGGAGCACATCATTTATGAATTACCGGTAATATGTCTGTTTATATAATGCAATTTTTTATGATATAGTTAGGAAGGAGCTACAGAGATAAGAGCTTCGTTACTGTAGGGGGGGAAATTAGCAGTGCTATTTCAGTTAATGGAGAGACAGAATGAGATGTCAGACAAGAATTCTAACTGTATATGTCTTTTGCCCCAACTTGCCTTTTGAATGATTTTTTTTACGTAGAAGACAAACCTTTGTGAGGCAAGATAAAGAGGAATGATGTTCTCTAGTTTCAATACTAAAATTTCCCCAAAATTTCTAGAAGAGACTGTAAGCTGACAAAAGTCATTGATTGCTGCCTGTTTGATAAATGATATATTAAGTATTTCTTCATTATGTTTAGGGTTTAACCTTCACCGCTGCCACTCATGTTGTTTTTGCTGAACTATATTGGGACCCTGGACATATAAAACAAGCAGAAGACAGAGCTCATCGGATAGGACAGAGTAACTCTGTGAATATCCATTACCTTATTGCAAATGGAACATTAGACTCTGTAATGTGGGCAATGTTGAATCGTAAGGTATGATTAAATATTGGAAGTACCAGATGCTACAGGTTTTGTACTGTATTGATGTATACAGATAGTCCTCGATTTACAACAGTTCATTTAGTGATCAAAGTTACAATGGCATTTTAAAAAGGGACTTATGACCATTTTTCACACTTATGACCATTGCAGCATCCCCATTGATTGCTTGACAAGTGACTCACATTTATGACGGTTGCAGTATCCCGGAGTCATGTGATCCCCTTTTGCATCTTACCAGCAAAATCAATGGGGAAGCCAGATTCACTTAACAACCATGTTACTAGTTTAAGAACTGCAGTGATTCACTTAACAATTGTGGCGAGAAAAGTCGTAAAATGGAGTAAAACTCACTTAAGAAATTTCTGACTTAACAATATACATTTTAGACTCAATAGTGGTTGTAAGTTGAGGATTACCTGTACGTTTGCTGCTGGTCCTTTTTCACCCCATCTTTTTCTCTCTCGGGTTTTCCTTGGCTTCGATTCTTAAGAAGAATATTATATATCTGAAGAAACAACTATGACATAATGGGACATAAAAGTTTCTTTGCTACAGAATTTCCTTAGAAGCTTCTGAACCCATACTTTAGAAAGCAGAAGCGTCTCCATTCTGAAAGCATGGTGAAGCAGAGGAAATATTTATGTAGGTAATTAGAGCTTGGAAGATGCAGTCAGACTATAATAAGAGGCAGCCTTTACCCTTGGAAATGTTCCATGTTTTGTCTTCATTTATCTTAATGACATTAAAGACCTGAAATGAAGATCCTTGGAATGAAAAAAGAATTTGTGGAGTTATAGAATTCAAGAACTGTCACATTATTTGGGATGCTCTATCTGTCATCTCTGCAGATTCTGTACTAAAACAAAATTTTTATTAGTGCAACTCGGAGGTCACAAAATAATATGCAAGTTTTCATGTTCTCCATAATTTATTGCAGAGCATGGTAAATAATGCAGGGGGAAGTTATTAGAGCCATGGAACTTGAGTTTAGTCACATAAGATTTAATATGAGAGACTTTTCGTACATTAACATTACACTAGGGTAAGTTTGTAATTGCTTATAAGCCTCTCTCCGAGGCTGCTGGCAAGTAGAAATAAGGAATAATTGTTCCTTTATTTTTTAAAAGTAATTTTGAATTACCGTATATACTCGAGTGTAAACCGAGTTTTTCAGCACCCAAAATAAGCTGAAAAAGTCACCCTCGGTTTATACTCGGGTCAGAGCAAAAAAAAA
>JANHGC010003519.1:17552-27834 GCA_027560395.1 Boaedon fuliginosus
AAGAAGGTATATCTTTGTTATGCAGAATAGACTGGCTCAGGCCTTTAATGGCTCATTGAACAGCTCTTCCTGAAGGAAGTAGATGGCCCTTTAACAAAGGTGGGGCTGAGTTTATAGTGTGTTGCAAAATATTTCCCTTTTTTAGGGGGAGGGGTGGGTGCTTTCTTCCTACATATGGGAGGGGGGCTGTGCCCTTTTCTTGTTCTCTGTCTTGGATTTTAGTGGGTGTCCCTTTTCGGATTCAGTTGGTGATCTTGTTTCTTTGGAATCCGTTGGATCTTAGTAATAAAGGCGAGAAGCAACCTGGAACTAAGGAGAAACTTCCTGATAGTCAGAACAATTAACCAGTGGAACTGCTTGCCTCCAGAAGTTGTGGGTGCTTCACCCCTGGAGGTCTTTAAGAAGGGACTGGACAGCCCCCTGCCTGAAGTGGAGCACTGTTTGAGCAGGGGGGCTGGACTAGAAGACCTCCAGGGTCCCTTGCAGCTCTATTCTGATTGAAGTCCACATATCTAGAAGGAGTACCAGATTCTGCAACAGCTTTAGGAAAGTATAGTATAGTATAGTATAGTATAGTATAGTATAGTATAGTATAGTATAGGATAGGATAGGATAGGATAGGATAGGATAGGATAGGATAGGATAGGATAGGATAGGATAGGATAATTTATTGGCCAAGTGTGATTGGACACACAAGGAATTTGTCTTTGGTGCATGTGCATAAAGGAAAAAAATAATAGTAATAATAATAAGATATATTCAGCAAGAATCATAAGATATAACACTTAGTAATTGTCATTAGATTCTAATAAGCAATCAAATCGTACTAGGAGAACAGATAAGACAACATAAATTGTAAAGTTACAACTTTACAATAGTGTGGAAATTCACAGTGAAGTGGCAAAATTACATATTATGTGTGCCTAAATGACCTTGTGCACTTCTCTCCAACCTGGCCATCCTCCATATGGGTTAATTACAATTCATAGACTTCCTCAACCAGCGTACACTTGGTTGCCAATAGTCACAACCTAAATCCACTGTACAAGATTTATTATTATTTGGGTAATGGAAGGATGTTTAAATGATAGTAAGCTGGGAGGAAAGAAAAATTTTGTAGTGGCTTGGAGCATCTGCAGTTTACTAAATCTTAAGATGATTCCCCTCCAGAAGAAAGCTGTTGCCAGTAGTTAGAACCATTCCTGGACGTTTTCTCCTCCCCAATATCTGTATATGTGAAACACTTATAGAATCAATCTAAAAATAGTAAATCAAGGACTGCAACCTCAATACTAGATAATTCAGTGTCCTTTTAATGCTAACACGATCGTTTAATGTTATCCAGAGAGATGGCTGTTATATTTATTTATGTCACTTATAATAAATTATGAGCTATGGAAGACTAACCATTTGCAAGATTAGAATTTATATGCATTGATTGTTGTTTGGTTCCTGACATGATTATCAACCAGAAATATTAAGTACTGCATAGTGACAAGCCTTTTAATAATCCTTTAGAATTGGGATATTAAGCATATGTACTGTGCTAAAAATCTATTTCACCACTATTGCATATCCAATTATATACCCATAAACTCTGTATGAATAATTATATGTCTGCAGTGCCCAAAGCCAGAGAAAAATAAATTCCATGACATTAAGAATAATACTTGTTAATGTTTGGAGAACTATTATACAGTATTTGGTTTAATGATTCTCACTGAACAGAAATGTGCTATTCTTTTGGTTTCAGTGGGATGAAAAATCAAAGAACCAGGTCAGTAAATGCTTAATAAGAAGGTAGACAGAACATTTGGGAACTTTCAGATGGACAGTTCGGAATAATACAATGCAAAATTATCCTGCAGGTATTCTCTCTTATACCTTGTGGGCATAAATATGAATCAAATAATAATAGCAACAATAGCTGCAAACTGTTTGTTTCGCTTTATGGAAAATGATGGTTGCTATCTTACTTTCCAGTTCATGAAGGCAGCCCACTTGGGGAACTCCACCGCTGTGTCCGTGATGGCGTAAAGGTCAATGTCCATATCCGAACTTTCAAGGGACTTCGTGGTGTCTGCACTGGATTCTTAGTTGCATTTGACAAGTTCTGGAATATGGTAATCCTGAACATTTCCCTTCTGTGGTTTTTACTATGTCAGGGAATCGCGCAGCCAGTGTCCAAATGGAGTCAGAGACACTGACACAAACCAATTTTATATAAATAAATATATTTACAGTAAATAAGGCAAACAGGAGCATTGTCAGGTAAATCAACCTTGCAGGAACATCATCAGGTAAACCACAGAGAGCACACACAGCACACAGAACAAAAAGGCGGGAAACAAGGAAACTCCCCCTTTAGTCTTACAGCAACCAGTACAGCTCAGATTCCCTCATGCAGTGGTCAGCTCTCTTTAACCAATTAGCTGTAATTGTTTGTTCTTACTCATTGTCCAACCCTTCACTGCTCCAGTCATTAAAATTTAAATATCTTAACATACTACCATTTACTTGAAAGCTTCAGACCATGCACCACATGAATGTAAGTAGTTAGCAGAACAAGCAGGACCTTGGGGAGTGGCATTTCCAATGCAAGAAAATGTCAAAAAATCTGGGCTTTTGTTTTAGGTCTGTGGAATTGCTCTTAAATGCCTAAGTATATCTGAATGGGCTTATTCTCATAATAAAATAAAAATTCTGGGTGAGCAAGGTGAACATCCTATATTGTTTTACAATATCTCAATCAGACATTGAGAACAAGTATAAAATCATTGTTTATGTTGATATCCTTCTGATTCCTGTCATCTTTTCCCACCGTGACGTCAAAATTTATGTTAAGAAGATCCTATATGTTTTAAGTCTTTCTGCCTATTTGCCTTGCGCCAGGCCCTGACTGATGTAGACGAGACATACCGAAAACCTGTGTTGGGTAAAGCTTTCTATGTGGAGCCACAGTTGACCCTCACCAGAGTAAGTTTCCATTCTCCATAATATCATATATGTTTCTAAAAGACATGGCTCTTTCCTGTCTTCCTTTACCTTATAAAAGTCTGGTTTCACTGCTAGCAAAGAGGAAGGAAGGTTATTTCTTCTTTTATTGATCGGTGGAGATGTAGCCCAATATAGTCATTGGGAGTTTGTTAGTTCAGAGTTTAGTCTCTTGCTCTCGAGTGGTTTGACTTAGTAACTCTCACCTTATTTTTGTTTTTGTTTAGTTTACTACTAAACGTTTGTAACAGTCACCAGAAACTCATAATGATTTAAAACCGATTCCTAGATTCGGCGGAGTTACAGTAATCTCCTAATGCTACAGAAACTAATCTTCGGTCTACTCAAAGAATCAGAATTTACAGAATGTCTGTGTAACAGGACTTGGGAAGCGGAGGCACTGTTGCTTTCTTTACCAGCTTGTGGGCTTCTCATGGACATTTGGGTCAGTTGCTGTAGAACACAATGCTGGAGTAGATAGGCTTAAGATGAATCCAACGAGGATGAATTTACATGCTAGTTTTTTTCTTTCATTCTTATTTATATTCCTTCGTCAATGCATTTGATCCATGTTGGAGATGAAGGTTGGCCTAATCATTAAGAGTCCACAAAGTTTGCTTTGGCTAACTACCAGATTACTCCTAAGCTCATCCCTCCCTAAGTGTGTAAAGTTAGGGTCTTTGATCTTGCGTCAGGCTTTTTGCAGAGTGCAAATAGATGCTTGTTCCTATTGCCTTCTGCCAAATGTTAGGAGAAAGTAAGAATTGCCACCTGTCCTTTCACATGCCAGATGTTCTACGGAGTGGGAGAAAGGAGGCAGTTCCTCAATCCCCACAGTGGTCTGTTTTGAGACCTCCCCTAGATAAAAGGCTTTTGAGGCTTTCTATTGGACATATTTTTCTCTTGCCAAATAAACCGGCTCTCCTTCCTTTTCCACTGACTGTTATTCTGCTGGAAGAAGTGGATGAGAGTTTCTCTGCTATTTGAGAGACAGGAAACTAGTAGTGAATGTATATAGGAATTTAAGAGCGCTTGCTGTCATCAAATTAGGGTAAAGACCTAAGATGTTGTGGAGAACTTAAAGAGTGGCAGAACTGGTTTAACTAATCAACCATGGTGCAGAAGAGTGCATATTTTCTATGTACATAAATACAGATAGGGAAATAAAAATGTGTGTGTGTGTATTCTTAGGCAAGGTTCTTTTTTAAAAAAAATACTGAGCGATCCTTGGTATGGGTTTTCTCTTAACTGATTCATATGCTCAGTCCTGTTGCACATGCACAAAAGAATGCATTTGGGATGTGTGCAATTTGGAAGGATTAGTCTGCTGCTAACCAGCTTGCTACTCATTCAGGACATTCTGAAATACAGACCCCCCCCCCCCAAAAAAGAAAAATCTTAGTGTAAATAGGGGGTCTGTTGAGCAAACTAGGTTTATCATCTTCTAGAGCAGTGTTTCTCAACTTTGACAACTTTAAGATGTGGGGACTTCAACTCCCAGAATTCCTAAGCCAGCATGCTCTAGAGGTAGGCCCACTATTTATACTAATAGCGTTCTTTGTACAGGGGAGTGGTACAGATTTTTACCTGCTCATGTATCATTTCAGCACGTGAATACCAATAGCACTTAGACTTATATACCGCTTTACAGTGCTTTACAGCTCTCTCTCTGTAAAGTGGTTTACAGAGTCAGCATATTGCTCCCAACAATCTGGATCCTCATTTTATTGTCCTCAGAAGGATGGAAGGCTGAGTCTACCTTGAGCCTGGTGAGATTCAAACTGCCAAACTGCTAGCAGCTGGTGATCAGCAGAAGTAGCCTGCAGTACTGCAGTACTGCAGTCTAACGACTGCACCATCGTGGCTCAATGGACTTATCCTGAGTGCTCACTAGCACCATCCTTGACAAGCTCTATTTATTAACCAGAAGTAGTTGATAGATGTTGGAAGCTGGGAGTAAACATTGAATGTACATGTAAGTACAAAACAGAAACCTCTTAAATAAAAACAAGCAGGGAGTTCACACATGAACCATCAAAAGGAGAAGTCAGTCCCTATATTTATCTATTCTCTTGGAAACTATGTCTTGTAAAAATTTTGGGTGCAGATTTTGCTTGCTTTAGGAGGAATATTCTAAGCTCAATAATAGGAGCAGTTGACACATAACTTAACATTTAATGTCTTGTTTTGATTGGGAAGAGTTGTAGCAGTGATTGTTATCAGTGATCTGCCACGTGATAGCCTTTTTCCTGCTATGCAGCAATAACTGAAAGGGTGAGCTTGCACCCTTTCTCAGCTGATCACAACAAATTGTCATTAGATTTTTCAAGTGTAAATATATGTACATTACTACCATTTAACATTTAATATTGGTAGTGCACTGGCTACTATATAAAATTGAAATAATCCCACCCCAGAGGTATTTTAATTCAAATCAGATGCATCAATGATTGTGGCAGATTTTTTACTGACAGATCTGCAGTATAGTATGTGTACTGTACAAGAAGTGTATGGATCATGCATGGTCATTTCTATAGAAAATGCAAGAAACCATGGTGGCACAGTGGTTAGAATGCAGTATTGCACGATAACTTACTACTCATTTCCAGGAGTTCGATTCTGAGCAGCTCAGAGGTTACTCATCTTTCCATCCTTCCGAGGTTGGTAAAATGAGGACCCAGATTGTTGGGTGCAATACGCTGATTTTGTAAACTGGGCAAATCCTGCCCAGTAAATTGCTTAGAGAGGGCTGTAAAGCGCCCTAAAACTTATATGAAGCGGCATATAAGTCTAAGTGCTATTGTTATTGGAGAACTTGTTGACTAAGGAAAAACAGATCCTCTATTTTTCAAAAGAGGATTTACTAAATCGTTGACTTACGACTTACAAATTTTAATTGGACAAAAGAGATTAGTTTATCCATCATTTGAACAGGTCAGTCAGAGTATAAAATACTCTGTGCCATCTCTTATGACTTGTGAATTTATTTCCAATGTTTCTCTGTAGCTCTTCGACAGACTGAGGTTGCAGGAGTCCTTGGTTAAAAGAGAAGCCGATTCAAAGACAACTACGGACTTGCCAGCCCTTCCATATGACCCAAGGACATCGAGGAGGAAATCTGAGTCAGGTAGAGGAAGATCAGAGGAGAAACATGGAGCAAAGAAGCACGCCAGCAGAGAGAGGACACGAAGCTCTAGTTTGCCAAAAGTCTCTGGGAGAGACATGGATTTGCCCAGCAGAATCTCCCAAGTAGAGGAGAAGAGCACGGGTGGCAAAAGAGGCCGTTCCCGAAAGAAGCAGAGGCCCAAAGTGGATTATCAACAAGTGTTTACACGACACATAAACCAGATTTTCATTCGAGGAGAAAATGTGCTGCTTGTTCACCTGGCACATTGATTTCATTGACTGATTCCAGCCACAGCAGCTCAGTGGTGAAAAGAGACAGTATTTCAACTCTTTTTCCTTTTAGCCAAAAGAGGGAAAGGATTATAGACATAGAGACTTGAGCCAATTGTCTATTTGAGTGGACTGGAATTTATCTAAAGCTGATGCGATCTCTCCCGAAACAGATGCCCTAAACTTTGGGAGATACACAGGTTGTGTGGCTTGGATATGGAGTGACTTTCCTTATACAGTAAATATTTAAATTCTGCAGTACATACAGCTGGCTAAGAGAGTCTGGAAAAGCCACATGGTCATGACATTGATACTTCCATGAGAAATGTGAATTAAGGGACAGAATGCTGCAAGCTTGTGAAAAGGAGCTACAGCTGTAGGAATTAGCTTTCTTGAAGCCATCTCTCTCTTCTCCATACACTATGCACAGCACCCTCCCCCCAAGGACTGGTCCAGCTTTGCATTGCAGGTCCTAAAGAAGTCCCATTCTCTGAAAACAAATGGAAAGAAAAAGGAGTTTGCATTGCAACTAGTCTAATTTAAAAAAAAAACTTTCCTCACCAGTTCATCTTTTCTTTTTTCTTTTTCTTTTGCAGTCTTTGACCTTTTTTTTGATATTTATAAAAACTGGGCCTTCCCCCCAATTGTCTCTACTTGTTTTCCTACCCATTTCTATCTGCAAGACAATAGGTATGGCTTCTCTGATTTGACCTTGCTTCAGTGTATTTTTCAACAACCCAGAAATTGTAGCTTTTTCCCAATCCATTTTTGTGTTTTTAACAATAAAGACTAAGATATATGTATGCTGTTTAAAAAGAAGAAGAAAATGTTGAATGTATGCTTGGTGTTGCTATGTACTATCTGGTGGCTTTGGGAATCTGATTCCCCAGCAACTTTTAGTAACTACAGAAAATACTTGGTTTGCAATATCTACTGGGATTTTTCCAATTCATTTTTGGGCTCTCAGTTATACTTTTCAGATACTGCTTGTTCTTGAGAAGCATGTTTAAAACTGCTGTAAAGAATGCATGATGACTTGTCCAAAAATTGGTGCTATTCGCAGCACCTCTGTATCCTTCAGCATCTGCCAGAATGGTGCAAGAGGTAACAATGCATGTATATGGACGATGCCATGAAAATGTTTAGGGCGTTATAAAATAGCAACTCTGCTTATGAGGAATGCGTTAAACATATCAGCAGCTAGAGAAGATTCCCTTAAGTAGGAGAAATGCCATAAGGTCTTTTACAATTTTATTAAAATTGAATTCCAAAGCATCTATAAAAGCATAATTAACACAATACATTTGGTGAGTCATTCTGCATTTCTAAAATATCTAGAAAAATCTAATGACTGAGTTGCATTACGCAAAGGTCAGTTGTGATATATTTTTGTCTGAATGCCAAAACCAAGTGCATTTTGCCTCTCCAGAGGGTAAAAATCAAGCATTTGAGGGAGGGAGAAAACTTATCATCAGATTTTTTTTTTTTACAGATAATATTTTAGGGTATCAGAAGCATATTAGAAAGCATGCAGCTTTGCTGTTGCATGTGATGCTTAACAGGCAATAAAAAGTAAACCTCATTACTTCTTCTAAACATTTTCCTAGGGTGGCTAAAAGTTTTGCCACCACTCCACCAGCAACTAATGGAAAACCAATTTTCTTTTGGAATGCTGGAGCCCTGAATTGCATGATAATAATTACACAAAACAGGGACGCCTGTGGAAGACAGTTTCCTGAATCACATTAAGCCCATCTTTTTTGGCGCTCTCAAAAAAGATCAAAATAATCATGAACGATGATTTTCAATGCAAATGCATGAGGAGAAAGTTGAGTGGCTCCCACTCTCACGTTTTACTTTAAATTAGGTTAAAGTATGACAATGAACGTAACATTTAATTTTCCTTAGTGTTGAATGACACAAAACATCAAAATTTATGTCAACAGTGTAATCCAGTGCATGGTAGTAAATACGGTAAAGTGAAGGAAAGGAACTAGGAAGCAATATGTGTAGGATGCAAGCAAATTTTTGTGTAATTGTATTTGTTTGAACAAAAATGGGAAGGATATATGCAAAATGTGTGTCTTCCATAGTATCCTCTTTCTTTGTCATTTTATGTTTTTTTAAAAAAAACAGTATATGTTTTGATGTGAGATAGCTTCAGTTTCTGCAGCAACCTCTAGTTGCCCTTTCTGATGTGAGTTTCTCCAGCCTTTTTGTAATGTTTAACATCTCGAGGTTCTTTCCAAAATAGTCTTCTCTGGTGCCTTCAGGTATATTTCCTAGGACATGCATCTAGATTGCACCTAGTTAAGAGTTGGTTCACAAGTGTCCAGTAGAAGATTCAGTGATATAATGTATAACGTTACATTGTCCACTCCCTGTGGACTCTTTATTGTAAGAGTCTTATGGCTGGATCCATGCTTGAAATCAATTCTGACTTCTCTTGGAGGACCGCAAAGTTTTACTATTCCTCAGGAGTTCTTTAAGTCACTCGGATTATTTTTTGAAAATCCCAAATTTTTTCCTTCTTTTTTGAACATTAATACCATATGTCTTCTGAATTTTTGAGAGATTCATGTACTTCAGCAATAGGGTCAGAAGGTAGTATTAGAATGGATCATTCAGATTTGTTGTATGATTTTCCATTAATGAGCCATCTCCACGTTTGAACCAAATACACATATATATTAATTATAATGCATTCTCCCCTTTCCTTTCCTTTCCAACATCAAAACACACTTCAGTGTTTTGATTCAGTTTACCTGTTTGCTTCATTCTCAGCTCTTTATTTTGATTTTTTTAAAACTAAGTTTAATATTTTCCCTAATATTTTGTTTAAATAATCAAAGCCAAACTTTCTTAGTGCATCCATATTTGTAAAATAGAATACTGTTTTCATGTTGATTTTATATGTATCACTATTTGTCACTTCCGTTTTTTGTTTTCTACAATATTCTGTCAGTTATTTAAGGGCAGAAGTTTCTTACCAGAGTCATGTTCCCTTATTGAAACTTAATTTCAAAAGATCAGAATATCTCTCTGATTTTCTTTTGCTGCTTTTTCTTCATTTTTAGCTTCTAAAGTGCCATTTACTGACGTAGAGGTGATCCACGATTCATCTTATCCCTTGATCTTTGTTTCTGTGTAAATACTATATGTCACCAATAATTCTAAATCATTCTTATTTTTAAATCCTATAAATCCTAATTAGCTTGTTGGCAGTTGTTACTTGAAAATTTCTAGGTGCTAAGCTTAATTTCCAAGGTGTTAATTCTTATATACCAAGTATAAAATGTATTTGGAAACAGCCTGTCTTCCTTCATGCCCTCGATCCATAGCAGCTTATCTCAGGACGCAGAAATGTGTTTGCCGGAATAGAATGTGTGCTACCAAAACATAGCTTAAAATGATCTTTAAAAGCTACCGAGGCATAGTTTAATAGCCAGTAGAGATATGCATAAAAACTTGAAAAAGAAAGTTTGAGACTAGAGGCCGTGGAGGTACCATGGGTGTATGACTTATCTGTGAGAAAAAGGATTGTTTTGATTGCTTTATTGGACCGTCCATAACTTGTGAATGGATAAATTTACAACAGTAGTTTGTCCCCAGTTCAACCCAAAAAGCAAAAGTAAGCAAAACTGAAATAGAAAAGAAACCTACCTTCAGGTGTGGAATACTTAGCCAAACTGGCTCTCTTGTTTTCTTAAAACTCAAGTTGTCTGTTGGCGAAAACTAAGAATGATTTTAAGTATAAGTTTCATTTGGACAGTGTTTAAAAATGCTTCTCTGTGACCACCTGCTACTTGTTAAGTTTATCATTGTGGACTGGATAATGTGTGAGTTGTTTAGTTGTTTACAGGAACGTTACCTCAGTGAGACAAGTTGTGGA
>JANHGC010003519.1:34230-46899 GCA_027560395.1 Boaedon fuliginosus
TGATGGCCACCAAGCAGAGGTGGTATTCAGCCAGTTCCGACAAGTTCCGGAGAACCGGTAGTGATAATTTTGATTGATTCAAAGTGGTGGCAAATACCACCTCTGACTGGCTGACAGCATAGCCAGGCCCACCAAGCTACGCCCACAGAACCGGTAGTAAAAAAAAAATTGAATACCACCACTGAATAAGACCTAGCAACTTCTTTTGTACTGAACACCTTGGCTGTTGTGATGGTTCTTATCCGATTCAGAGGTGTGCAAGTTTTGGTCCTCCCACCTTGACAAATGACTTCCTTATAATGTAAGACCCTGGGAATTAATTTATTTCAAAGGGAGTAGGGAGCTTATCATTCTTTCCCTAGGTTAGAGGTTCTCAGCGTTTGCTTCTCCTCTTAGACTGCTATCTAATTAAAACCTCAGCCTTAAGCCAAGGATTGCAGAGCTTCAGTGCACCAAGGAGTACTGATGTGAATCATTTTCTAGCAGCTCCTCTGACTCTTGGCTTTGCCTTTGTCTGCCACCATCATCAGCTAATGAACAAGAAGGAACTGGCTTTCATCAAGCCAGTCAGAGGAAGGCAGGCATCTCAAGGAGATGGCAACTGCCTGTAGCTTCTGGCCTTGTATAAGCTCTTCAAAATGAAATGCACCGACTGTGCAAAACCAAAATAGCTGCTCAATATCACGTTGGGAATAGGAGGGCATGTAAAAGACATCATTGTTAGGCTTTCGGTGCTTCAAGTTTGTGCTATGATGCAGAACGCCTGGAGCGCAACTGTTTTTCACCACCAGAGATTCAGAAGGAGAGCAAGTGAGAGTCATCCCACAGGAGGGGTGAACAATTAAGCACCGATTAGAGATGGGAAGACATCCCCCCATATCCCCCCATTCAGCATTCAGGCTAGCTAGAGGATGACATTTTGGCTAACACTTTGCCCGATTAATAGGCCCATAAAATAAAACAAGGAAGGACGCTGATGTATTGTTCCACAAAACCATGGAATGGTGATTTGAAATCAAGGGAGCACAGGCTATTCTTCGAAGAGGAACAGATCTCAGTGTATCAGGGAGCTCTCCTGCAGAAACAGTGTCTAATTGCACAGAGAGGGTCAGGGTGCATTGTGTATCTGTGTGTCCAAAAACAGCATATGACCCTTGGACTTCCATCAAACCAGCTGGCTACATCCCTTTGAGGGGGATGTGTATCCCTTTGGGGGCCGCGATGCATAAGCTGGATGGCAGGCATTGTTTCACAGCTCAGTCTCTCTGTTGAGGAGGAGGAGGAGGAGGAGGAGAAAAATTGAAGGAGGGAGTGCCATGCGTGTCACCTTGAGCTCCAGGAGAAAAGGTGAAATCTACTGATAACCAATAAACACAGATATAAAAGAGGATGCCTCAGGTACCTGTAGCAAGTTACTGGAACATTATACTACATTGGAAATACAATAGCTGTAAGTAATGCACAGAGGTCACAAACAATATGCACATATCTCGCCTTGAAAGCCTCTCCTTCTGATCCTGGAAAGAACAGGCAGGAAACCACAGAGCTTGAAGTAGATTTGTCTACGTTGTGAGCTTCAGTTTCATTAAGGACAATAGGCCTCCAGTTGCAATGAATGGCATGAAACAAAGTTGTTGGCAACTCTGTGGGCTACCTTGCTTGTACTTCACCAACGCAGACTTTGAAGGGCTGTCTTGGGAAATCCAGCGACACATCCTAAGCAAAATGAAAGCGTAGCAGAGATTGTGTCCTTATTCACAGCTGTGGCTGTGAATTAATCAATGTCAAGGGGATTGAGAGAAATGTTAGAGTCATTTGAGATATCTGGTCCAGGCATATAAAAGAATATAACGTGCCTTTGCCATTTGAAGATCTGAAGCCCTAAAAAATAACCTTCCCTCTCTCCCTTGGTGTACATTCAAACCAGAAATTAGCCCAAAAACATACGCAGAAGAGACAATTTTGGTAAACTATCCTGGCATTGCCAACGTTTTGTATAAAAGACTAATTGCCAAGTACCATATTCACGTGGGACCATTAGTAATTCCATAGCTATGCAAATTAAAACAGTGATGTATGATTTATAGCTTTAATAATGTTCTGAAGGCTCTTAAATTTTAATCACTTGCAACATCCTTTTTAATATTCAATTACTTTATTAACTAATTAGGTCACTTGCTGAAAAAGCACATAAGGTTGGTGCTATTTTAATATCAGCTGAGCCTCACAAAAAACCTTTGAAATGGTGAGAATGGTTTATTTATTTTAAACAGATCATTAAGATGCTGTCATTAATAAACCAATTATAGTGGGGAAATCAAGAAACTGAATTTCCACTTCTGCATTCAGGATCTTACCCACTTGAGTGGCCATGTGTGTAAAGGGTTCAGAATTCGAAAAGTTCTGGATAAAGAAATTAGATAGTTCCCATTGTTGCATTAATGTAAGTCTTCACACACACATATCCACAGGTCACCAGGTTATGGAAAGTTGAGCAAGAGTTTTTAGTAAAGGGAAGGCCTGAAAGTAGCCAGTAACTAGATTGTTTTAGTTATAAGATAGGTATTGGACCAATCTTTCGGTAAGTTGATACAAAGTAGGCATACATTTTTCTTTTTTGTGGAACAATGAGCATAGCATAAAAATACTCTATTTCAGCCCTTTAGCACAGAGGAGTTATCCCATGTAAGTGCTCAATTGAAGGACTTCTTTTGATCTTTTACACTGATTTCCTGGAGACAAAAGTATCAGCTGCAATGTTATGCTGATTGTAACCTTCCCATCTAAACCATACAGAAGAAAAAAAATATTCAAGATAATTAATTGATAATCAATCAATTCCAATCTTCTTTGCCTGGTTGACTTTCTCATTTGTATGTGTACACACACACACACACACACACACACACACACATCAAAATGGTCAGACCCAATATTTCATCAAAGATGAATAAGAAGAGAAATATTGTAAATTTAATATAAACAATTTCTCTCCAGAAAGAGACAATAATTTGCATAGTTGAAGTTCAGCCTTGTCCCATTCTGCTGTTGTGAGTTCCTGTCATCAATAAGCTATTGCTCTAGATTTTCCCCCTTCTCTCCTACTCCACCTCAAATTACCATTTAATTTTTTTCTAGAATTTGCTACTATTTTCAGCTGTTAATTGCCGGATATGTGTTTTGGAAACTGACCAACAGTTTCTAAAAATAAATCTTCCAGAAAAGAAAGGATCTTGGATTATCCAGTAGACTGTTCCAGTCTGAATAGGAGGGTTCTAAAGAAGAACAGACTAGTCTGGAGAATATGGGATGGGGGGGGGTTGAATTCTTTAGCAATGACTTTTGTACACCTTTAGTTCAATCTACTCTAAGAACTCAGTTTAGAAAGTAAGATGACAAGTGTTAAAGAGTGACTTTGACGCAACACAGTTCTGAAGTGTTTTTTCTTTTATTTTTCTTGGCTAGATCTTTGCCAACCTTATTATTAAAATATGGCTTTATACTGTAGCCAGAAAGTAAATCCAGAAAACAAAACTTGAAGCAAATTGATTAGTGTCTGTCTATGTGAAAAACATCAGAAAATTAAAGTACATGTTTGGTTGGGGCTGTGCTGAAAAGTTGAATAAAGATTGGAGGAAGGAACATTGATGATCTTTGATATGCTGACAACACAATTCATCTCTCCCAAACTGAAAAAAGGTCTGAAAAGTCTGATCAAAAGGATTAAAGAAGTGAAGAAATTTGTCCTCCTGCTGAAACATCAAAAAGACAATCTCATGACCATTGTGAGGAATAGAAATGTCAAAATAGGATTGACGGCGAAGACATGGTAAATAAATTGAATGCCTGCAAGAATTCATTTTCCTACAATCGTAGATTGATCAAAGCAGTAAATTAGTCTCTATCTGCAGTCCAGAAATAAAGCATCAAAACACACAATGTCACACAGCAATGTTAAATACAATTTTAGTGTGGAAAAGCATCAGCCTGGGAATTAATCTGTACTATTGTGTTTTCCGTAAGTACCAATGGTTGCGAAAGTTGGACCATCAAAACAACCAGACAGGAGGAAAATCGACTCATTTGAGCTGTAGTGTTGCAGAAGGCTCCAGCACATTCCTTGGACAGCAAAGATGACAAACAAGCAAGTAGTGGAACATATAAAACCAGACATATTGCTGGAAGGCAAAAATCACAAAATTCCGCATTACTGTCATGCAATCAAACTCACTGGAAAAAGCAGTTGTGCTTGGAATGGTCAGTGGTGAAAGGAAATGAGGCCGCCAAAAACCCCAGTGGCTAGATTCCATCAAAGCTGATACCGCACAGAGTTGAAGGAAACTGTACAAGATCAGAAAATGTGGAGGCAGCTGGTGGTCCAATAGACTCACCAAGAACTTGACACAATTGAATGGACATCATCATCATCAATCTCTTGAGCCCTTATTGGTTTGAAGTTATGAAAAGAAGCACCTACATGCACACATAGCAAAGTAGAGGTTTGCACCTACCATAGATACTGCTCATGGCATAGTAAAAAGATGCTGGCACCAGAGCCTCTTCTATGAGAACAAATATTATATATGCATTTCAGAAGAAAATCAGAATAAAAGCGCATTTGGTTGCCTCTACAAATATACTATTCCTGGGATTACTCCTCCAAATTGAAAGCTGGGTTTCTAGATCAGGTATTGATTGAGCAACGGATTTATTTGCACAGTAGAATGCTAAGAGTTATTTAATTGATTTGCACTACTAAAGTTAGCTTCTGTTTTTTTTTCTTTTTCTGAAACGCAGGATCAGTTTTTAGTAATGCAAAGGATGAGGGGAAACCTCCACTGGTAAGGAATCCGATATCCCATCACACAGCTGAAAATTTTAAAAAGTAAAAAAGTAAACCAAACTATCTCGTCTTTACTTCCCCTGCTTTGCAATGGAGGGGAAATGGAGCTTTGTTTGCAAGCACAAAGGCGTGGGCGTCGAAGAGTTGGTTGTTAACCTCAGCAGCCCAATTCAATGTGACAATGACACTTCACAGCACATTGCATCCAATCTCATTTGAAGCTGACGAAGATGGTTTCTGCTTTATATCTATTGGTTTATTAATGGACTACAGCCTCTTAAGCAGATGCATATTCATTAGGTAGCCAGCTGTTCAGAGGTTCCCAGATGTCGAATGTAGCTTTATCTTAAAATGTTTGTATATCTTTCCATGCATGCATATGTGTGTGCCTGTGTGTGTGCTTTGTTCAAACTACTTTATTATGGAACAAAGTAATTGAGGGTCTATTAAAAGAACTGGTTAATTACTAAACTAGAACCTTATGGTACCCTGTAAATTTTTGCCTTTTTTATTATAACCATTTGGATCATAAAACTCTTGGGATTTCTAAAAGAAATGTTTATCACATTGAATGAAATCTTACTGAACGTTCACCTTTTTTTGTACAATTGTATATACAAGTAGAATTCAGCATTGTGAAATGGTTGAATGTATATTTCTTGCCTGAGGTCAGAGGTGTCATGGAGTCTTCTAAGAGATTACCCATCAAAACTTACAAAAGAAGAAAAAAAGCCACTGGCAACTTCTGCTACTTAGGAAGTTCATTAAAAAAAAAAAGTTGAAGGAACTTACAGTAGGCCAATCCTTCCAGAGGGAGTTTGCACCACTTTTGAGAATAACAGAGCATGTCCTCCTTGGTTCAATCTAGTTGGAAGGAGGAGTAGAAATCTCAAGAGGGATTTTTGGGAAAGCAGGGAAGCTGCCTCTAGCACTGAAATGGTTTTCTAGACCAATATTATTTAAGGCTCCGTTGAAAAGGTCTTCAGTATTGTTTCAATCACTCTTCTTAAAAATCAATCACTCAACGCACCTCACAAAGAAGCTGCTAAAACCACTTGACAACCAGTTGGGTGCAAATTACCTCCTTCTTAAGAAGTATTGTTTCAGAAAATGCATCCCACAAAAAATAATTTACCTATGTAGTATTTTCCAGGGATTTGCCTAAGGCTGTTTAATTCCTAGCTCTTTGCGGAAGTAAGCTTTATCTTGGGTGCATGCTTCACTGCAAACTATCATGAATGGATGATGTGGGTTCTGACAGTTTCAGGAAAGAGGAATGATGTCTAAATTGCTATATGTGAGTCTAAATCACGATTTGTAATTAATTAGAAATGAAATGTTAGGCCAGTGTTTTCTGCTAGAGGCAAGGTAAAAATCCTTTCTCTGAACCTCATTTGCTCCATTTTTATACTTAGCAGCGTCTGAGCAATTTTAGTTGCAACCTGGTTCTATTTGTAATAGGTTTTAAGTAAGACACAGCATTCTGTTCCATCCATTTCATGTCATACTACCTTGTCAGAACTCTAAATAGTCAAATAAAATGGTTGCACTTGATCATTATTGTGATAACAGCTACAGCTCCATCAAAGACACATGAACATACTTGGCACTTGTTAGAGATGACAGAATTTGTTGTATTTTGCTGGAAATGTAACCACTATGTATAACTAGTACTTAAATTGCGAGAAACACAAGAAATATCACAATATGAATAACCAAGTACAGTTGTTGAGCTTCATTCTCTGATTATCTCCAAGGAAAGAAATAGAAGAAGAACTTTTATATAAACAATGTCATGACCTAGACTAGAGTGTCCGGAACATCAACTGTTTTTTTTAATCTCAAATCCAATCCCATCTGCAGTTTAAATTGCTTTTTTCATAATAACAATTTATAATGTTGTAAATCAGGGTTTCTCAACCTTGGTGGCTTTAAGATGTGTTAATTTCAGTTTCCAGAAACCTCCAGCCAGCATGCTGAAGAATTGAAGTTCATACATTTTAAAAGTTGCCATGGTTGAGAAATACTGGCATTAATTGCCTGGCTCTTTTCTTGTGAAAGTCCACAAACATTAGGACAGTTCCATTTTCTTAATAAAATTTCTAATTGATTGGCATGTGCAACATCAGATACCGATTTTAACCTGACATGGCTACAAATCTCAAGAAACTGGCCAAGTTCTCCTGACTTTAATACTCATTCTCACCCCAAATAGATAGGATGTTGATGTAATTATGTTTCCTTTGGAATCACAAGACATAAGTGATAGCTGCCTCGAGTTCGCCTTGACCGGGGAAATGAGGCGGGATATAAATCAAATAAATAAATAAATAAATAAATGTGACCTAAGAGGTTTTGAAGAATGCATACTAGGCCAATCTTTCAGCAAAGATTACACAAAAGGTTCTTGTACTCTGTATTAAATGTGCAATTAGTGGACTTTCCGGGATCAAAATTTTTGCGTGATTGTCTTTTTTCCCCTCTATGAAAACTCATTTACCAAGTAAATGCTCCATCCTTGACAGAACTCAGGGATAATTTTGCTACGCTGAGAAAACCTGAAAACAATGGTTTCTCCAGAGTTGTTCGAGATCAAATATATTGTGGATGATTATTTATATTTTTGACCAAATTACTTATAGCTTTTTTAAAAAAATCTCATTTTGCAGTTCCAAAGAATATATTAAAATATTAAACCAGAACCAAGCCATAAACAAATACTCATTTACAAGGTAACATGTAACAAAATATGCAGCATGTGAGGCTCGTTTAAAAAAATATTATTAACTCTTTTCCAAAATACTCCATGTCATTTCTCCTCCCATTACTGTCAATCCTGAGTCAGTTCAGATTTCTATTGTTACCCAGCATGCTCAGTTCTAGTCAATCTTTTCCTTACTAAGGAAGAATACAAATATTGAGACTCTCATATCTGCCAATATTTGTGATGGTGCTGCCAGCTATATAATTATCTGCTTTCAAAAAGGCTTTAATAATTAGCATTTAGGATCATTATTATTGTTCTGCAGACTGAATACATAGCCAAACAGTTCAATTTCCTGCAATCTCTAGAAACCTAAACCCTGGGAAGTAGAGGGGAGAGAGGGTTTAAGCATTTATTACTATTACTGATGATTTCTCATATTATATAAGCTGTTTATGGATAAATCTGTCCTTTTTGTTCCTTCTTTTCATAGAAAATGTTAGGCAGTTCTTTGTTGATGGATCAAGATAAAACAGATGCTGCCACCGATACTCATTTAGTTTTAAGCATTAGAATTTATTGCATTACCATTCATTAGCTATTGTGTGAAATGGCAAAATATAGGTTGTTTTACATAGAGAATGATAGGTATTGTTTCAGTGGTCAGCATCACTATGGACTTGTCGATAAGAGCTGTGTTGGAAATATATCACGTTTCTCATTAATTTGTGCCCAATGCATCCCTGGGAAAGAATCTCTTTTCTGGGTCTTCTGACATCAGAATGGCAGATGGACTTTAGAGATAGATTTAGTGCCTAACAAGTGCTCCCCAAAATACATGCCATCACTTGCCCTCCAAAGTTTATTTTACCCTATTTCTTTTTTCTTAGAACATCATTTGGGTGCTGTATTACTTCATTCATTAAATTGCTTGCGTGTGTGCCAAATATAATTAATTAAATCTACCTTCTGGGGGGATATTTTGGATCCCGACATTCATGAAAAATATTCACATCATCATACGAAAGGGAAACATTTTGTTTCTATATTTGCTTTCCATTTCCTTTCTTGGATATTTGCAGAAACATATTCCAGAATTGTATCCAAGTCTGGTACCTGTTGACCAGGTTTGAAGAGCCTCAGATTTGAAAAGCTGCCAATGGTTTTGCTTTTATGCTTCCCACCTGCCCTGAATGTATTGTTGCGTGTCTCGGTGTTCACGGAACGGGTACAGCAGGATACAATCAAACGATAATACTTTTAGCAAAATATTTGACAGGTTTTCACCATGTGTTCCAAAGCAGTAATCTAGTCCAGGTTCAACCCAGCTTGGTTCCACATTTCTTGCAAAACATTCTAGTTTGAAGAGACACAACCTGGTTTTTTATTGTATATACCAGACCATATTCCTGGATTTTGGTACTTTGCCATCCTAGTGGATAAAAAATCTTTTTGACCATTTCTCCATTCCTCCATGGAACCCATCTGCTGCCATCACTTGCAATTCATGTTCTATTTGCATGCTTTCTTTTTCTGCTTCTCAACATCTGTCACAAGCCGAAGTTATGAAGACAATTCCCACAAAAAGTTCAAGGATTTCAAAATTGGAACTGAAGATCTGTCCTGCTCAGCCAGTAAAGCTTGTCTTGATTACTTTGATGTAACAACACTTGAAAGCTCCTATTTTATGAAACTAATTTAAACACACTGAATTGTTGAAAGATTAAAAACCGCAGTCAGCTAATTACACTCACTCTCATCTCTTATTCAGCAAATGAATCACTTTTCATTACCACTTAGCTGAAGTACATGAATTTCTGCCTAATTAGAAATGTTGTAGATGGAGCATTAGCAAGGCTGGAGTGGGTCAAGATATCTTGGCTGCTTCATTTTTAATTTTTAACAGTAGAGTCAGATAGAAAAGGTGGGTGATAAGAAGTCATTAAACATTTTTAAATTATTTATAAAAATTACTTTACCCAAATGATCCTTAGTCCCTCCCAACTGCTCTCATAAACATCAAATGGAATGAAAGGAAGAACAGCCCCAACAGTGCTTTTAATGAACACTTTAATGTTATGCATAACAGAACATTATGAGTACAATGGAAATAAATTTTAATCAATTTAATAGGAACAATAAAAAAATAAAGTAACCAACAGAAGATAAGGGGGAAGCAATGAAGTTTTAATACCTAGAATATAGTACTTATTTCAGTAGCAGCCCTGACTTTGCAAACATAAATTGAACTTCTGCATGCCAGATCAAAAATCATGATATGTGGGTGATCCTAAATGGAGGCTTTCTTTTAAACAGATAAAGGGGGGGAAATCTTTCATTCATTCACTTCTTTTATTTTCATTTGATTCATAAAATCTGACTGCTACAGGTTTCCTTTAATAATAATAATAATAATAATATATATATTTATATATATTTAACTCCTCTCTATTGGATTCTGCAATTGCTAAGGCCATATTTACATAAAACAAAGCCAACAATTGTATAAAATCTAAAATTTAATGCTTATTGGCTTGACAAAATTTTTGAAGATGATTACCATTAACTTAAAAGACAGTCATCCTGTAGTTTTGTTTTGTTTTTGTAAAGTTGCAAGAAAGAAAGAATGAACATTGCTGCCTTTAGACTATCGGTGATGTAAACAATAACCCCAGAGCATGCTAGGGAAAATGCCACTGGCCGCTGATGCAGAACTGCAGAAAACAATTTTAAAAGAATTCCAAATTATACATAAAGAGTTCTCCAAAAGGAAACCATGTAGCAGTTCTGGAGAATGTTTCCACCAGTCCTGCGCTGAATATTATATAGCAGAATCTGGAAGGAACATCCCTTCCTGCCCCAGCTTTATTCGTAGGCAAATTGCTCTAAGAGGTTGATAATAAAAATTTGGATAGTACAGCAGTGTTGCTGGAAGAGTAGCAAAAGTATATATACATTCCAGGTCTCTTTGAATTAGCCATAATCACATATGTAAGCCATTTTTGGACAAAAATATATATATATATATTTCTTATAAAAAATTGATCAGCATACTTTGACTTCAAATTTGACTCAGTGGTAGGAAAAGGAATGGATCCAATTAAGATAAAACAGATTCCAATGGGGGGAAATGAAAACAAGTATAAAATTAGTTTCACACGTATTTACCCCCAAATTCCATTCTTCCCATAAGTTTTGAAGTTAAAACTGTTGCTGCTACCAGAAAAGCTTTGAATTGTCCCATTATAAAACATGGCCTAGACATTGGAGTGTCAATTCACTGGAAGAACATTCAATTCCAAAACTTGAACAAAAGTAGTTTTAGAGTTCAAAAAAATGACCTTTGGATTCGTATGTGGATTCCTTTAAAATAAGCAATAAAAAGAAGGAAAAAAAGCATTTGATCAGCATTTTCCACCCTTATCCCAGCTTTATTTGTGCAGCTAAAATCCTTCATTCGATCTGATTGGTTTATAATCTTTATTTGCTAAAATTGGCAAAGTTGGCAAAGGCATCTTGCTTAGGTTGCACAGTTCCAGGAGTCATAGAGGATGCCACAGCTATATTAGGAACTCCCATGCCCATTGTACCCGACAAACCCATTCCAGCAGTTGGCATTGCCATGTTCACATTCATTCCCATCATACCCTGGTTCATCATAGGGTTAGGGCCTCCCATGGAAGCCATCCCCATTGTGCTAGTCATTGCCGTAGGCATTCCCATCCCCACGGGAACAGGGCTGCCCATCAATGGGTTTGCTGGAGGTCGAAGAGGCATCATGCTGGGGGGTGAGTTGAGGCCCAAAGTTGCAAAATTCTGAGTCATCACATTCATAGGTTGTTGCATATCTGGAAGAAAAATGTGGTTTAAGTATAAAACATTTTAAATGTTTGCTGTCTTACTTATTTAAGGCAAATCTTTTCTCTCTCTTTTCCCTGGAGATGTATTCAAATCAAAGCTTCAAATACATTAAAATTCAAGTCACAATCTTTAGAGCACTACTCCATACCTTTCTAATATTATTGTATAGTATTAACTTCTATTTCTTGAAGCTTTCCTGTATCCAAATTTCAGCTTCTCTTTCTATTCCCTTATCAAAATCCCTATCAACATATTTTGATGTTGAATGATCTGTACACCTATAGCACATTCCCAACTTCACTGGGGGAAAAAAACCCCTCATTTTCTTTTCTGCTTGAATTTCCCTTTTTTCTAACTGGACGACATTATAATTAGGTAGAAGAGCAATTATTGCCTGGAGAGATGGCTTTGGGATTTCCCAAGTGTTTGGGAAAAGAGGTCAACAAAAGAAGTAAATGGGTATGATATACTACTAGATTAAATATGTCTACATTTTGGGAGCTTTCAAGCTGACATCATCTCATTACTTACAATTGTGCTTGCCCACTGCCTACTGGCAAACCACAATGCATACTGGTGGATTACAAAAAGTTCAGATCCAAAACAGAGAAATAAAGTGACCACATTCTGATATTTGGAAATACCATTCACAATGATGCTGTATATTTCCAATATTTAAAGATATGTTAAAGCTAACACAAATCAACCAACCATATAACTGTTGAGTACTACTAATTTATATTGTACAACAGAATGTAGCAGTGTGGGAACCAATTAATTCTAGTCAGTAGTTCCTGAATAAGTTTCATTCACATTTTCCAACATTCCGCAATCCAGACTCCTTTTACACCACGATCTATGCTTTTTCTATATAAAAATGTCTATGTTTAGATGACTACAAGCTTTAAAAGAAGTATTAAAAGATCATCAGGCCTTAATACTGCCTATTTTTACAGGAAGCAGTTTGCCAGAAGAATCAGCATTTATTTTCTTGAGTTTGTATTTGGTATAGTGAGGGAAAGAAGTATGGGATCCCCTGTTAATTTTGTCCAAAAAACCCTCAAAAACCCACTGCCCAAAAATCAGAGATGGATTTGCATTGTAGTGAGGGAAATAAGTATTCGATCCCCTATCAACTACCAAGATTTCAAGCTCCCAGGTGTCTGTTTACTATATGCAGGTAACGAGATGCAGAACACCCTCTGTCAGAGAGTGCTCCTAATTCCAGTTTGTTACAGTACCTGTATAAAAGACAACTGTC
>JANHGC010003519.1:51825-64014 GCA_027560395.1 Boaedon fuliginosus
AGGAACGGTCGCAACTGGCGCAACAGGCGAACCTGTGCGAAGGCCCCTCTGGTCACAGCAGTAAGATGGTGATCGAATTGAAGCTGTGTATCCAGAAGGACACATTTTTATGCTATGAGAAGCCTTACAATTCTTGGTCTTCTTAAGAGAGAGAGAGAAAGGGAGACCTGCAACCTGTGAGAGAAACCGCACAAATCTCCACAAACAAGGGGGGAAAATACTTGAGGAATGAAATTGTGATTAAGCACAATGAAGGCATAATAAGTACCTTTGATATTTCCTAATTCTGAATGACTTGATCAACGTAAAGATACTCAAAAGCGATGGGAGGAAATACATTTAAATCTGGCCAAAATTAAAATCTTAAATCTTGATTTTCAAAACAATCTATAGTCTTATGTTATAAGAAGCCGAACTAATACACTGGGGCAAATACTCTATTAAAGGGAGGACAAAAATCAATTTTTCTCTGAACTGAGAACAGGTGGGCCTAAAGCAGTGGTGGGAAAATGTATGGCTCCCAAACCCCCTATTGTGGGCCTTGATGCAGTTTTAACACTAAGTGGCAAGCCGCCAAAAAGGAGAGATGAGATTTCATGCAGATTTTCAGTAAAAACCCAAAGAAAACAGTTTTTATAAGCCTCTGGAAAGGTTTAACATATTTATAATGTACATTAAAATCAAACACAAAACCTCCTCCCATCAGTGTGAATTATCACTCCCCTTACTACAGCCTTTGGTTATTGTATTAAACAAACTGGATTCTGTCCTTATCCTTAGATCTGTAGCTTTTTTAAAAAGCCCTCTATTCAAATGAAAGGACTGGCTTTTGGTTCTAGCATAACACTGCTCAACAGTTTTGGAGTCTATTCTGTTCCCTTTCCTACCTTGTGATGGGGGACCGCTTGCGGAGGTAGCTGCAGGAGAGCTGAAGTCAGCAAAGCCTCCAAAGGGGTCAGTGGAGCCACCTAATAACAAAGGAATGAGAAGGCAGGTTACCATGAAGAAGACCAGCAACGCTTCCTTTAGTATAGTTTACACATACTTTTTATAAGAAAAAACTAAAGAGAATGTAACACATTAATGATGGATACAAAAAATGAAAGGTCCGTACTAATGCTGAAAATATAGGAGAGAGAGAGAGAGCAGGGACAATAAACTACAATTAAACAATGCCCATGCAAACAAAGTATATAATGAGGCCCATAAATGGCATTCTGCCCTTTTATGTACAATATTAATCCAAATCATACTGAATATTTTTCTTATATAGTTCAAATCTATCTAATTATTTATATATTTATATAGCCATTCAAAGGCTGCATGATATGCTTGTCATATTCATAAAAAATACTATATACAAAGGCTTGTTATTATAGTAGCAAGAGTTAAAACAATTCTAATCAAAAAAGAGTTAAAATAATTCTAATAAAACACACACACAGAATAATGGTTTTTAAATTTTTTAAAATAATAATTTTAAAAAAAAATATCTCCCTTTTTTTGCTTATTATGCTGCCGGTAATACAACATTTAAACTGAATTTGCAGAGATTAAATCTTGAACAAGTGACAGCATAAGAGGTGAACACATGATTCCACATTTTAAGTCATATAATCTAAATTGCGGTTTATTGTTTATATGTTGATATACTCTCTTCCCAGAACTGAAACCATTTAATTAAAAAATACTTCAGCACTTCAATTATTCTTCCCAACAATACTTTTATCAATCAAAACAGAAAAATGTATTAAAATTCAGTTGAACATAGTCATAATACATCAGCCACTTCACAGAGAATCTCGATTTAGAACAAACCATATAGCTTAGCTCTACTATACATTTGGTGTTACCGGTTAGACAAGATTGATGGACAAAAATTGGGGCTGCGGTACTTCAGGAGGATATCCATAATTGGGACAAAAAAAATCAGCCTCCTCTAAAACTGCTATTAGACTCAGGAGAAAAGCTGCTCTTTAATTTTTTAAACCTGTATATGTTAATGAGCTTTTGCAGAGTGTTTATTTGAGCCGATGTTCATTGCTGCACAATCAACCTCTCATTAATACAGGAATTTGAGCTTCCTGGGCAATGTATTAATTGGTTCTTTCTTCCCCTGAAAGTACTAAAAAGTTGGCCTTACTCTTCATTTGTCCTTAAAAAATGTAATCTCTGAGTGGTCACATCCTTATAGGAAGTAGCAGTGGCTCAATTATTCTACTTTTAGTGCCTGTGTACATTATATGGGTTACATCACAGCTGTTTAGCCTGCAGTGCTTAGAAACTAGCCAGGTGGGACTGTAACATCTGTGTTGCACTCAAACAACACCAGGGACAGTTTCCAACATCTGGTACCATTTCGGAATTGTCTTATTGCTGCAAGGCATTCTGTTCCATCTGCTGCTCTCAACTCAGTTAATTAAACTAGAACCATCTCCTTTTTTAATAAATGGCTAGCAGCAATAAAATGAATAATTCCCTTTCTACAACATGTGTACTTGTATTTCTTTTTAATGCCATTTGTAGTCAAGGTTAGGTTGACTGGCTTGACTCTCAAACAGAAGTCTCTATTTTTGGAATGTACATTGATTTCTTATTAAGTAAGAAATACTGAAAATAGATTCAATATCTGTCTCAAATTCTTATATTGTTGATTATTCTGTGATGCTCATATAAAAGCCATGCTGGTTATTTTCCGGTACGGATTTAAAATAATGACGGAAGTGGGCGGGTTCATGCTAGCAATTTATGAAAAGCTGGACATCACCTCAATGGTTCAAATTTTTAGAGGCTGTACAAAACACACACACACACACATAAACATACTTACAAACAAAAGGACTAAGATGAATAGGAGTTATCATTGTACAATTTTAAGCAGTATATCTACAAGCTCTGTATTGTACAGTATATGAGTTTCAGGAAAGTCTGATAATCAGAAACTTCCAAAAGATAGTCTTAAACACATATTTAAGACAACACAGGACAAAAGAACCCCAAATAATAATCATCCTAGAATGATAAAATACCAGCTAAATTCCAAGGTGAAATTGCTGAGGAAACGGCTAAATCACTATGAAAACCTCTCGAGAGGGAAAATGAACACATTCTTTGCGGCATACATGTTCCCAACCCTTTTTTTTACAGAAGTAAAACTTACTTTTGAGCTATTTTGTGGTATGGACTATTTGGACCAATGCCACACACAGTAAGTTTCACACTAGTGAAGGACAGTGCTTATCTGCTTATGAAGGACAGCAGCTACATAAAAAGACTCCAGAGTGAACATGGTCATAATAAACTAACTCTATATGTCCCATTAGGCCAGCAATGACATCATTTGGGAGTAGCAAGCTAGTAATACATTTCATCCATAGGACATCTTCTAAATGTTGATATGGTGTGGAAAAAGAGATAAGTCTAACTTCCATCAGAGCACAGAAAGCAGAATGGATTATTTTCGAGCTTTCAGCATTCAGAAGAAAGATCTACATACTCTGCTTTCATAAAGTGTTTACAGCTAATAATGCTAAAATTCCCCTGACCAGGGAAATGAGGTGGGGTATAAATCTAATCAAAAATAAAATAAATAAAATAAAATGCTGGAACTACTCTTCATCTGGTGTAACAGAGGAAAAAAGCATTCAGTTATTAAACAAACTATATAGGATATGGTTTGAGAGTAGGATCCAAAGACTGTGGGATCCTTGGTATTCTCTGAGCTTGATTGTTTTCTTGCAGATATTTCATTACCAAATCAGGTGACATCATCAGTGGTAGACCAGCCAAGCTCAGAGAGGACCTCACAATTCAACCCTGAGCTACAAATATTCTCTTCTGTTTGAGATTCAAAAGCTTTGTACCCAACTGGGAAGTGCTTGTGGACAATTTTTGAGAAGGGCCCCTATTATTCCTATAGGAAAAACTCCTTTGTGAATGACTTGTTTGACTTCAAGTGGTTTAAATCAGGTCAAAAATACAATGGAAATTGGCTATTTCTACATCATTAGAAATAAGTAGCATTTCATTTCAATGCATACACATTCCAATACTATGAAGAGGTTTACCTTTGCTAAACATGTATTTTGTATTTTCTACATATGCATTTTGCATATTCTTAGCAATATTTTATGTAAAGCAGTGCATTCTGTGACTATCACTGACTTATGCATGAGAAAGATATTTTGGACTACAACTCCTATTAATTAAAGCCTCTGTGACCAATTGCTTTTTAGGAGAATATATTGGCCAGCTGTTATGTCACAAGCATTATAATCTCAATGTATTTGAATCAAGGTGCCTTTTAGATGAATCCTCAAATATAGGAGTCCCATTCTGCTTCAGGTCCAGCTGCATAGGACTCACTCAAAGGGAAGTGGCTCCCATCTGACTAAAGGATGTGCCTAAAGTGTCCCAGTAGCACCTGAAAGTATGTTTCTTCTTCCCTTTACATCTCCTGCACACATCTGCAGAGATGGCTCTGTGCCTAACCAATTGGCAGAACTCCAGTGAGCCCCAGGAACGAAGGGAAGCCCTCTAATTTTTAAGTAGGAGAGCTATAGGTTAGATAACGAATTATTGTTCTTAACAGCATATATATTTAATTCATACTCCTGCTGTGAGCATTAGGTAATGTGCTGTAACATATTGTTTTTATGAACTGTATATAATGCCCAACAAGCTATTTATCTACATGATGATATATTTAAAAAGTCAATAGATTTTAAAAACGGTGCTGTTTTACAAGACCAGGTCATTACTGTAAGACATGCTTAAGAGCAATGTTTTCCTAGATAGAAACATGGCCTGTTTTTAGAAAAAATTAAGATAGTAAATTATAAAAAAAATAAGAAATATCTAAAATAATCAAGATCAAGAAAATAAAATATCTTTGACGCTACCTTTGTATTAATAAATGAATATGTATGCTTTAAGAAAGGGGAATGATTAAAGCATCATAAGACTGAACTGTGTGTCTTTGTTCAAAAGAGCATATCCACATATCACAGTGTGTTTTAAAATATAGATACATGTATTCATGTATACATAAACACATGAATTATATTTTGAAACTAAACTAGAATAATCCTATCTCAGAAAAGTTTTCAAGTGGCTAGACTAGCTATTTATTACATTTCAGAAAACTATGCTTGGAGACATGAGAATGAAGTCATGTACAAAAATATGCACATTATTAAAAGCTTCCTAAATACCCATGTTGACATTCAGCTTCTGTTAAAGTGTTCTCCCTAAAAAAAAGGCCTAAACCAGATGACAGGGAATCTTCTGGTGCTCACTGCCAAACCTTTGAAGGAAGAGGCATGGAGAATAATGTTGAGTAGGTTGGGCTAATCAGACACAAAATGGCATACAATAGATTTAGAAATATAACTTATCTACTTCCACATCTCCTCTTCCTTGTTCTCAATCTGTGTAGTATGATAAAGGCTGAAAATTGATTGGATCGTCTATTCCAGTCACTATAATTCCTGACAGACTAATTATGAATCCTTCTCGGTATTAATAGTGGTGTTAATCTATATAATGAGGCAATTTTGATGCAGTATCTCAATAGTCCTGTATCTCAAACAGAAAATTAAGCTCAAATGGAAAACAGAAAATGCACTTTACCTGTTGAAACAGATTGGTCTGTACCATCGAACAAAAGATCAACCAGATCACTGGATGACTTGTTACCAGAAACCTAGGACAAACACAATTGAACTATTTAAAAATATATAATATAAACAAAACTGAAGAAAACAGTAGCATTATAAAGCTCTTCTTTTACAGGCCAGGGAATGTACATCCCAAGAAACCTTATTAGAAATAAATTCATATTAAAAAAAATAAAAAATAGAAGACTAGAAATTAATAGCAAATGAATTTTATTAGGATTTGAGTAAAACAATTTCTTCCCATTAGTGTTTGCAAATATGTAAAAAGGAAGAAATAGTTTCAAAATAAAGATAACAGAAATGCCTATATGAAGTTGGCTCCTTAAAATTGATTTTGGGCCCTAAAGGACACCAGGAAAACCACTCCAATTTCATAAAATGCTTGCAGCTCTTCACAAAGATCTATTCCCATTTATTTATTCTTATTAAGCCCTCTGTAATCACTAATTTGAAAACTGATTTGTGGTTTAAATTCAGCATTCAAATCTTGGAAGTAAGATTTTTAATTCTACTATATTTACTTTCCAGCCCATGTGGTTAACACTGTATCCCATCTAAGGTAAGCAAATGTATAAATGGTGTTATTTATTTTAGAAGGCTGACCAACTCCAGGAGCCAACATTAAAAAATAGAAAATAAGAAAAAGAAAAAAAAACCAATGACTCAGAAAATTCAGTAACGGATTTGACATCCCACTTAGTCCTAAACTAATGTGTTGGTTTAAACTGGCTCTTATAAAACAACTGATATTTTAAATTATCTATATTTGATAAAACTACTAGGCTAGAAATGAACTTCTTGAATACTGTATATCATATCCAAAATGCTCAATTCCATCAATAATTAAAGATATTCTGATGACTTATCCTACCACTGGGCCCTGAATTTACTAAATAAATCACTGATTAAATTACAAGGTAATAACTTCATAAAGCCATTATGTGTGATCCGATAATGTATATTTTTCTGTATAGTGACAAATAACAATGGATGGAAAGTTGTTTTTCTTTTAGCATCTTATCTTTTTTTAATAGTTGTAGTAAACTCTGCATACCTGATGAGCTTCTAGAAAATCTGCTCATTGCAGCATTATTAAGTAGACAAATGGCTCACCTTAATTTTTTTTATGATGTTTTCTCCAATACATTAGTTTAGCAGTACATTGTTAGATAAATTATAATCGGAAACAACAACAACAAAAAACTTTGCTGAATAACAAGTGAAGAAAGTGTAACACAGTCCACAACATCTTTTGTGAGAAAAGGTACGTCAGAATAGTGGTTCCTGCTTCTGAGGAAAAAAAGGCTTGTGCTGTGACTGATTTCTGAGTTTAAAAATGGAGGTGTTCCTAGCTATGTAGTAGGTTCTAACACTGAGCACCAAAATAACCATAGATGTGGGAGTGACCAAAATTTCAGTGATATATGTACCCAATGTTTCATTTAGCTGGGCAATAGTACTAAATATAGGTAGTCCGTGTCTAGTTATGATCACAATTGAGCCCAAAATTTCCACTGCTAAACAAGACCATTATTAAGTGAGTGTTGCTCCATTTTACGACCTATCTTGTCACAGTTGGCAAGTGAATCACTTTTTTTCATAATATGGTTAAGTGAATCTGGCTTCCCCATTGACTTTGTTTGTCAGAAGGTCACAAAAGGGGATCACATGATTCTAGGACACCGTAACTGTCATAAATATAAACCAAAGTTGCCAAGTGTCCAGATTTTGATCATATGACCATGGGGATGCTGTCACAGTCCTTGAGAGTGAAAAACGGTGATAAGTCACTTTTTTCAGTGCTGTTGTAATTTCAAATGTCACTAAACAAACTGTGTTGCAAGTTGAGGACTACTTGTATTGGTTCTTCAAGAAACTGACTCTGTTTTCCTCTAGAGGCTCTTTTTCTCTAGAGGCAATTTTCAGATGTATGGATTTCAATTCCCATTGTTCTCAGCATGGCCATACTAGCTGTGGAGCAGAAAATGACATCATCTGAAGTACTATGGAGGTGATTTAATTCCCACAGATAATTTCTTAACAGAGTTTTTTCCCCCTAGGATGTGACTACAGACTGTATGCTTTTAATTTATTCGTACCCTTGATTGTTTCCTTAAGGGAAAAAAAAGCAAGAGAAAAATACAGTACAGATCAAATAGGACTTCAATACTAAAATATCTAGGGCAATTTGCAGGCTTTTAACTTTAAATAGAGTCTAAGCTTCTTTCCTCTCTGAGGTGAAATTGTAACCAATAAAATGTCTTTATTTTTATGAGGTCATTTTTAAAATTAAGTAATTTTACAGAAAATAATTTTACAACAAAGTAAATAGATATATTTGACAATACACAATTCATATGAAAATGATTTGTTTAGGGGTGCTACCAAACGGTTGTCTATTATAGTTGTTTTCAGGGGGCTGAAAGAGATATAAAAAACCGTCTTTTAATTTAGGATATAATTAAACCTTGTGCCACCATTGTACACTTTATTCAGCTTAGCTTGAGAAAACTGTATCTCAGTGGCTGATTTTACAACTGCATTAATTGCGATTGAGGTTAAGTAAGCTTAAGTAGATAAAAATGAGAAGAAAGTGCTCGTATTTCTCTTCAGTATTTTCTAGATTCTTTTATGACATGGAATCCCCTTTATTATAGCACATACCTACCAGGGCTAGTGCCAGAGAAGTACTGATACACATTGTTTATGCAAAAACAAACTTTTTCCATATACTCACTAGCATAGATAATATTTCTAGTATTTGAACTTCCCTAAGGCTGATGAGAAGGTTGTCCCTTTGTTCTCTGATCCCTTCAATATTCCTTCAAGTTACATGCTTGAGTGATTCCATAAAACAACACTTCTGATGCTAAGCCTTAACAGTCTAAACAGATACTTAGAGAAGAATAGATTTGTCTCATTCTTTTCAGTAAATGAAAAATTTACTGAAGCCAAAAGCTAAATTTGACTTACAATATTTTATTTTATTTTATTTATTTGATTTATACCTCGCCTCACTTCCCTGATCAAGGGGAACTCGAGGCGGCCAATACTATAGAAGATGAAGGCAAAACTGGTAGAGACCAAAATCTGAGCCCTGTTCTCTTGTGTTTGCAAAGTCTTATCTTTGAATCAAAGACATGCACCTGGAATACCAGTCTGCAGGGAAGTACAGCACAACATTGAACAGTTTTAAATGTAATGTTAACATCACTTAACATCAAATCATAACATCAAATCATCAACATCACTTGACAGCTAAGATCAAAAGCACTCAATCAGGGTGGACACTGAAGCAGCAATAAGTGGTGCAGCAGCCACTCAGCAAGGCAGTTCGGTTTACTTTCCTCCCAGAAGCGGGGGGAGTAGGAAGCCTACCAAAAAGGACCACTGAAGCGGTCTTATACAGAGATTGACTGCTAACTGGGATGGCTTTTTGGGAAAGCTTGTACAGGCTGTCTAGGCCCAGGTGGCCTTAGTGAGAGTTTAGCTAGCTCAAGAACTAAAATTTGTGGTGTGTGGAGAGGCCTGTAGGCTCTCCATAATTAGGTGGCAGAAGATGCTTAGGCCTTTAAAAGAGAATCTGAGGATACCAACCTAAGTCAAGCGTAAGTCAAGCGTATCACAAGCACTACTTCTGATAAGTTGTGGTTCTTATGCCCATGACTTCCAATAACCATTGATCATTCAACACAAAAATAGTCTTGATGTTTTCAATGAATGACTCTTCCAACACAGCCAAATGTTTTTAGATATATTACTTTAAACAAAAGCAATTTGGATTAAGAGGAATGAGAATTCTAACTCACAGTGGTATCTTCCTTACCTTAGCTATTGACTGTGGAGTGTAAGCTCCGGCATTCTGGTCTGGACTTTCTTTGTCTCCTGTGTAATGGGCAGCTGCTCCCAAGTCAATGGTTTTAGGATTTGCTGTGCGTTTATGCCTGGTGGTTGTGGTGGTCTCTGTGGCTTGTGTAATGTGGATGTGTTTTGTGGTCACCGTTTCCTCTTCATCTTTGAATTCACCTTTTGGTGATTTACCTCTTCTGGATTTCTTTTCTTCATCACTATCACTGTGAAAATTAAAACCAAAACACACCTATTAGATATTATATGAAGACGTAAGTAAAGAAACTGTAATGCCAACTTGAAAAAGCTATTCCAATTTTCTGAAATTCTTTCTATCAGCTGGAAGTTTCCCAACTCTGAAACACCTGTTTGAAATATCTTACACACTTATAGAAATTATTCAGTGCTACAATCATCTTGTGAGCCTCTTCTGAACCTGAATTTTAATCAAGAAATCCTAATTGTATCATTTTAAAAACCAAAATCTCTTCCAACCAATTTGTTATTTTTATTATTGTGGGAATTGCTGCTTAAAGACTTCACTGAATTTTTTAAACTAATTATAAAATTTTGGTTACAAATTATAATATTTTTCAAATCTGACACTGTAGGAGATGACCAGGTTGAGCTAAGGTCAGATACATAATAAGTCTGGAGTCTCTATGCTTTGTGTCCAGCCTAAGTCCAGCCTTATTTGAAGTCAATTGACTCTTATCTGATACCAATTCAGCTTGACAGTTAGTAGTTCAAGATTTTTGTATATAGGTAGCATGACATAAAGTTGTAATACTTTTGACCTCTATCCTAGTTCCTGATTTCTGACAGAGATTTAAGCAACATCCTAATCAAATTTTAGTATATGGTACAACACAGAAGCAACAAGTGCATAGTCAATTTTATGATTAAGATTTTATAAAACCAAAAAGGATTCTGTTTAGATAATTTCTATTTTAGATATTAAATCTTATTACCTGCACATTTGGTTGGGTTTCCCAATCAAGTAAGATGAGCTGAATCATTGCCAGACTTTCACTATCAATTCTACAGATTGAGAAAATTCTCTTTTCCCTCTAGGGCACTGGCATTGGAAATATTGGATCTTCACCAAAATTTTATTATTACTGTTGCTATTCTCCTTAGAAGAGAACCCATTTTTTTCTAGTGACTATGCTATAATTTAAACTCAAAATGAAATTTGTTTAAGATTATTTATTATATTTATTTATATGTTGCTTATCTCCATGATAAGGCAACTCTATTATACATTCTATTATACAGAATATATTGGCTGCAATTACGATTCCTGACTTATGAAGAAGACAAGGCTGACTGTTCCTCTCAAATTTTGTGCTTTTTCCGGAAAGAAAAGATAAGGCAAAACTACAGCTCATGTTAGAGCTGAAGCTGCCTCGTTGAATAATAAAAATATGCTGTGAAGTAGCTTGAAAGATAACCGTGTTCTCAAACAAGAATTAGTTGCACAAGGTTTGTGTTGAATAATGCAACAGAGCACTAAACCATTTTCTTTTAAAGAAGGTTGTTTTATTGTCAGCATGGAGGCACACAAACTACTGTACAGTATCCCTGTGGGAAAGCCTTTGTTTTCTACTAAACAGTGATTCAGGCTTTGCCATTATTATTATTACAACTATTAACTTAGTTATGCTTCCCCACTGTATCTCTGTATATTAGCTGTTTGCCAGCAAAGGTACTTTAATTCATTAAAATCAGTGATCATAATTCCTAGCATTTTCCAACACAGATTACAGAGGAAGAAGAATATGAGGGTCTAAGAGCATCAACCAAATAAAATAAGAATAAATACACCAAAGATTCTTTAACTATTCTGAAAAAAAGAAGCCCTTACTAAAATATAGGAAGAGTTCAAGCCACATTACAGCTGTGCTGTTGCACTGCAACACATTATTCTATTTCTTCATTCACTCATATCCTACTTTTAAATACAAGAAGCATTTCCAAAGCTATTCACTAAGAAGTGTTAAAACAGATAACCATAAAACAAGCAATTTGAAAATGTACCAAATAAAACATCAACATGGAATATAGAAAGGCAGTGAAAATAATCAGCAAAACTACCCTGAAATCACTATTCAACTTGATCAAACTTAGACTTAACACCCAAAACCCAACTATCAGGCAAGGGACATTCCAGATTTAGGGTAAGTTACAGGATAGACTCTGTAATGATATAATTCCCATAAACTTTAATCATTGGAGCTAAAGGTAATTAAGACAAAATCTGAAAGCAACTAGAAGAAATGCTGGACAACTCAATTTCATACATACTATGGTTAGAATATACCAAGCCATTAAAGCACACAAATTCTTTTTGCTGAAGTAAAAAGAGTAAAGTTCTGCATGCACCTCATGAATTAGGGTTTTGTTTTCATTGTAACATGTACTACCTGGAATACATTTTGGGACAAATGTTATTTTAAAAATGCATGTTACAGCTTAGTAGTGTATATTAAAAACAAATGTCATCAAAACTATTTTAGGAAAAAGTTCAGTATTAGTAAATATTATCACTAACATTAGGCAAAGTTAGTGGGATAGTCAAATTTAAATAAGCTGACTCTGTAACTGCTTGGGGAGTGTTGTAAAGCTCTGATAAGCAGTATATAAAATCTGAGTGCTATTG